>JARVKF010000135.1:0-183532 GCA_039778275.1 Seiridium unicorne
TTCATAATAAAAACATTAAATTATTTCGCTGTTTTTTTTTACTCCTCCCACCCCCTACCTTCCCTGGCGTTTTTTTTTTTTTTTTTTTTTTTTTTTTTTTTTTTTTTTTTTTTTTTCTTTCTCCCGGTCATAGCTATTGCGTAGTTCCACGCAATACTATGCCAGCTATGTATTCTTATATTGCTAATATATAATTATATCCAATGCAAGTCGCATAAGATATAAACTATATATCTTCGTAGTGCTTGTACCTAATTGGACACTTGGGTAAATTCGAGCCTTTATACGGCTTCTAAGCTTTTTGATGGTCTCCTTGTGCCGCTTCCTACCACTGACTGTAAGTCGAAATCTATTCCCCCCACCCCTCATGAGCATAGTCGTGCTACATCTGTGGCAATAAGGATAAAAAGCTTGTCTCACCCGAAGAGCCTAGTCACGTCTCCTTCAAGCCCACCGTTTTCGACGCATGGTTACCAGTTATCCTTTATCTATGACTTTTAAGAATTCGTACTTCACCTTATGATCCCTCGAAAACACACGGCTGAGTTGAAGATGTGCCTAGTTTACAAGGTCACTATAGCCCTTGAATATGTGTATAAGAAGATCTCCTTCTGTTCTCGAAATCAACATTGATACTGAAAATCACAAAATTTTAAAAATAACTCCTAGGGTATCTAGACTACTCAATCAAAATTGTGTGCCTTCTACTTCCTACGCTTGATTTTGACTCTGGCCACTAGTCTCATAGCATCTCAAGAGAACTCTGATGTCTACTCCAGAAATCCGACAAGTGCTCCATCTGCGATACAAGCACCTCTTACTCTAATCGAAATGAGGAAGTGCCTCTCATTACTCACGACTGGCGCCCACTTGCTGCAAGTTTGCGGACCATTGGATCTAACTGTGGCCTAGATGCCTATAATAATTGGAAGATGAAATATTATGATTGGGATCATGGCGGCAGGCTTCCATTATGAGTGGACAAATTTCAGCAAACGTAGCAGGCAATGAATTTGGGAGAACCTTCAGTGGGAAAGGCCGGAAAGGGGTCGCCATGGGGATGGTGACGTTAGGGGAAGTGTTATGCTGGATGTGATGTAACGTGAAATGCTTGTGCATACATGAAGATCTACTCGTGTTCTGCGAATTGTCACCAGCACTGCCCTGCGACCAAATTATGCATCAATTTGTTTTGTGAAGACCTTAGGGTCTAAAAGCCATGTGAATTGCTAGAAGCATATGTATTATAGAGTAAGAGCCAACCTAGAAGTATACTGTCATGAAACGAACAGGTTACTTGGTTTTTCTTTCTTTTTTTCGAGTTTGTGATTCGTTATGATATGGACCTTTTGTCTTTGAATGCAATTAAACACTGCACCTGACATGTTAATGCTAAGCACATTACGGGATGCACCTGACCATCTCGCTATATTTTACTTATACTCAGTGACAATACTGTAATTCTTTTTTTAAAAACCCTCTCAAACCGCCGCTGCGGTCTGGCCGATTTTGAGTTCGTCGGCACCATGGAGTAAAGTTTGAGGCCTGAATAACAGTGGAATCGTATGCTCAATTCTTGTTGCGCTTTGCAAGCTGGGATGCCCGAGAACGTTTCAACAATCAAAGGGGGCACATTCTTATGCTCGGCTGGGGTTGCTTCACGGTTTCAGCCCCTGCCAGGCGAGTAACAAAGTCGCTGAAAATCCAAGCTGCATTCGGCGATGGATGGATAGATGGGGTGCTGCAATGGAGGGCTGACCACTCACGGGATTAGGTACAATCTGCGGGTTCTGGATGGCCGACCGCAGTGGCGCTAAGGACAATGATTGTTCAATCGATGTCACAGATTTGAACCGTTCACACATATGTGTTCCCCCCTGAAGGCAGGCGACGGTTGGCCAGGAGCGTTGTGGCAGCGATGCGTGGCTTGCGTCCTGTCAAGACAAAGCCGCACGGCCGCCAAATCTGCTGGCCGCCAAATCTGATGTCGACTCAATTTCAATTTCGCGGTCAAGACAGATGGTCCGAGCGCAGTTTCCTGTACCTCAGCATACAATTTCTGCGCTGCAGTTACATTAGCGCCTGCGTGCCTGCTTCAGTTGATGCCAAGTTATCGAAAATTAGTGGCTCAGAATTATCCAAGGCCCATTGCCTACACCTATCCCTTTTGGCTCCATCACCACGTCGGTTCCTTCTGCCCTCAAACCTTCGCGACTCAATCACATCCACCAACTCCTGCGCCTGGTTCTCGGCTCGACTGTCCATTGCAGACCCCATCATCGTCTTCTGCATCGCTTTGCGACCGCGCCCGACCAGCCAAACGCGCGCTCTCTCTCTTCCCATCAGCCAACACCCAGCCACCCTTTGCAGCTTGCCTTCAGCCCACTTTTGCAGTTCCACACGTCACATCCCCAGATTTCTTGTCGCGTGGGCAGCGGCCAGGCTCTTTTCGCGTCGGCATTCGCAACGCCCGAGATATCAAATCATCGACACGTGCATCCCGTCCCGATGAATGCCCGCATCTAGGCCTCATTCTTCGAGAGAGATGATGGTTGGTGGATAGTGGGAGAAGACAACATCATACTCGCGCAAGATGGCTCCTAGCGCATCTGGCGCTGGGTTCGCCAAATTCTTTCCTGCCGCGCCTCGCGCCGCTCGAGAAAAGGCGGCCGAAAGGGAACGAGCAAAATCACGAGTATCGGAGGGCAGCGCCGACCGCGATGCGAGAATACCTGCAACCAATTCTTCCACATCACAGGCCGCTCAACGCGATGGTATCAAGTCCGACCCTTCGTCGTCATCTGATGCCGCCCATCTCCCGACTGATGACAACGAGTCTTTACAAGGGGATATACTCAACGGTGTTGGCTCTGCGAGTTCTCATGTCAGCACAGCTTCGTCCGTTTTCAGCCACGGCTCTACCATGAACACATCACATGCTTTCAACAGCAGTCTCACTCCGCTCACCAACGTTGGCTCCCCCTCAAACCCTTCTCATGGTACAATCAAAGTACAACAAACCAAGCAGCCTCAAGATGGCAGAAGATCCAATGATTCGACACACGCCTCTGTCACGGATTCCTCAATATCACGCCGTACAGGCGCTACCGTCCGCATTCCGGCACGAGACCCCGGCCGCCAAATACAAGGAATGAAGCGTACATACGAACCATTGCTTGACAAGAAGTTATCTTCGGCCGAGAGGAAGACAGCGAAGCCTACATACAAGCCCTTCGGTGCGGTACGTAAACTATACTATATAATATATGAGTCGGGCGGGGGGGATGTCATCTGACCTAATGTGTTATGTGTAAAGAAACAAGGCTAATTCCAATGCGTTGAATAGGCAGATGACGTCCCCCCAGCGGACCCGCGGCTGGCCAGAGGCAGCAGGCTCGACTACATCAATGTCGACTTTCACCTGCCCAAGGCACGGCTACGCCAGACCCCGTATAATGTCAAGCCCTACGTGTATGATCCCGCCACCTCTATAGGCCCTGGGCCACCAACCCAAATCGTAGTAAGCGGGTTTGACCCATTGATATCCTTCTCGAAAGTGGCAACGACCTTTGGCAGTTTTGGCGAGATCGCCGAGAGCAGCAATAAAATGCACCCAGAAACGGGCATTTATCTGGGCTTCGCCACTTTCCGGTATAGGGATTCCAAGCCGCACCCGAGCCGGCGTGGCATTGCTGTTCCCGCTGTCGACGCTGCGAAGAGGGCCGTCAGATCCATGAATGGGCGCAGGATCGAGACGAATCACATTAAAGTTGACTTCGACCGTGACGGAAAGAAGAGCCGCCTAATGCTTGAAAATGTTCTGAAAAAGGCGGAAGAAGAAGCGAAGCAGGCTCGCGATGCTCAAGCTGCCAGGACTGCCACGATAGCAGCAGCGCCGACCGCACCGAAGGCGAAACCCGTCGATGGATTTGCGCGACCGCCTCCGACCGCTCCTCGAGGTCCAGCCGCTCACCGGCAACCACCTGTTGTTGCAGAGCCGAACCCAGCGTTTGCTGTGCCCGGGAGACCTCGTCCTGTGATAGAACCGGCGCTAGTCTCGACGACTCTGCAAGGCGAACCACATATCTATGTACCCGATAGCAGCGTCCCTGTCATGCCGACAACAGTTGCTCATATGAAGAAGCGACTGAAATCGTTTGCCATCGATGATATCCGCGCCGACCGAACTGGCTACTATATCCTCTTCCCAAATAGTACTTTGGGTCGCGAAGAAGCGTATCGATGCTATAGGTCTGCCGACGGTAGTGCGTTCTTTACCTATACCATGCGCATGCAACTCAGAAACGGCACTGCTCCCTCGTCGCGTTCTCTGCGGGCTCCCGAACCTGTGAAGAAGATCGAGCCCGAGAGGAAGTCGGCCCCTGAGGCAAGACACAGGAGTGAGCGGGACCAACGTCGCCGGGATGAGGAAGCCGTCCTGAAAGAGGAGAAAGAACAACGTGCCAAGGATTTCGATCCCGTCATGGAGGCTGTTGCGCTGGTACGTCGCGAGATGAAGGAGCATTTGATCAGGCATATCCGGACCAAAGTTGCAGCCCCAACATTACACAACTTCCTGGACCCTAACAACCATGCTTCCAAGCGGCGGAAGCTCAATCTTGAAGTGCCTGCCAGTCGTTCTCTCAGCGTCGCGCGCACAGTAGAAGAAGGGAGTGCCACACCAGTAGGCACGCCGAACTCGAGAAGTGACCCGATCGAACGACGTACGGCTAGGCTTGACGTGACTGCGTTACCTCGAATCCGGAAAGCCAAAGGCCAAACTGCCGCGCAACGCAATCATGGCTTCCTGGATCCTTTTGCTCGTAAGCGTGCCATGCCGGTACGCAACGCATTCCGAGGACTGCATCATCGCCTTGCACCGGACAGCGACGATGAAGCATCGGAAGACGAAACAGAAAATCGTGACTCTCTCGCACGGGAGACCGAGGAACCAGAGTCCAGGCCGCGCAGCCGGATGAGCACTGATGAGGATGCCTTCAAGGAAGACGACGATTCCATGACGGATGCCAGCTTTGCAGTCAGTGATGTGCCGACACGGACCAAGAAAAGAAAGCTCGATCTTCAAGTCGAAGCTGCCATCAAGCGGCAGAAAAAGACAGACGAGGAGCTCTTCGGCATTACTATCGATACGCTGGAGACAGAATTTCCTCGTCCCAATGAAGTTGACATTCTTCTTCCTGACGCTGATGCTGAAGATGAGAAGACACCGGATCCCAATCTATTATCGGCCGACAGGGCAGCCAAGAGCAAGAAGAAGCTGTCCAACGCAAAAACGAAAAAGAAGTCAAAGAAACAGATCTTTGAGGAGCGTGAAGCTCTCAAGAAGGCGCAGCAGGAAGCATACGTCGAAGAAGCCTTGGAGCAGACTGAGAGCGAGGAAGCCGCCGATCCGGAGGAGAAGGTTGAGAAGCCGGTGTTGCCGAGTGCTATCGAAACTGATAAGCCTCTTATTCGGGACGATCGATATTCTGATGCCGTCGTGCCGGCTTTGGTTCTGCCAAGCGGGTTTAAATTCGGAATTGAATCCATGCAGGAACTCGGTCTCGAGCCAAAAGACCAAGCCGACCTCGCGAAACTCAAGAAGAAATTCAAGGTCGCTGATATTGGCGATCCTAGATTATGGACATGGCGGCATGATCGCGTGCGTGAACTGAACGCGCCCGAGGCTGGACCGTCGGAGCCACTGGTTATCGAGGGCTATTATGTGCCAAACCCCACAGGTAGCGCTCGAACAGAAGGCGTCAAGAAGATCCTCAATTCAGAGAAGTCCAAGTACCTGCCGCATCACCTCAAAGTCCAGAGGGCCAGAGAGGAAAGGCAAGCACGCGCTGCAAAGAAGGACGGAAAGGACACCGTTGCTGCGGCTGCCGAGGCGGCGAGGTTAGCCGCAGAAAAACTTGTGGCCAAGGGCAATTCACGAGCCAACCGTGTCAATAATCGACGTTTCGTAGCTGATCTCAATGATCAAAAGCGAACCCTGGGCCAAGATTCCGATGTACTTCGTTTCAACCAACTGAAGAAACGCAAGAAGCCGGTCAAATTTGCACGCTCCGCTATCCACAATTGGGGTCTCTATGCTATGGAGAACATCAACAAGGACGACATGATCATCGAATATGTCGGTGAAGAGGTCCGACAACAAATCGCCGAGCTGCGGGAGAATCGTTACCTCAAAAGTGGTATTGGTAGCAGCTACCTCTTCAGGATCGATGATAATACTGTTATCGACGCTACCAAGAAGGGCGGCATTGCCCGATTCATCAACCACAGCTGCATGCCCAACTGCACGGCCAAGATTATCAAGGTGGAGGGAAGCAAGCGCATTGTCATCTACGCGTTGCGCGACATTGCTCAGAGTAAGTGGTGTCTCTATTCATCCTACAGTTAATTACTGCTACATCGTACTAATAAACATGACAGACGAGGAGTTGACATACGATTACAAGTTCGAGCGTGAAATCGGCAGTCTGGACCGTATTCCTTGTCTGTGCGGTACAGCTGCTTGCAAGGGCTTCCTCAACTAATTATTTCCCCTTCCACTTAGGCCGTCATTATACCATTTGGCTGTTTTTGTTCTCTCGCTCGGCGGCACTTTTGTATTGAGGCCGTTTGGAGTTGTGTGCAACAAGGCGTTCTTTCAGCACTCCCGCCATACGGGACAGTTCCAGGCTCTTGGTGCATTTTCGATATATATGCATATTAGGGGTTGACGGTTGTCATCTTCAGCTATGGATCCAGGAGAGAAGGGGAAAAGAAAACGAAACAAGGGTGGCTAAAACTATTGTACCAACAGTTTTTGTGCATTTCGCTATGGGAAATTCTTCCGTTCTCCCGTCTGTGCGGGAGGAGAGCACTGATAGATAAAGGCGTTTGTTTTTGACTGCAACGCTCGAGACACATCGGAATTATCTCGACGGGCAATCGGAATCATCAAAGCGAGGATGGGCGAGTCGAATGGTGGCTCAACCCAAAAGGAAGGCAGACGAGCTTTGCATGCGAGTCGGAAGCGCATTGTGGAAGATCAAGTAGCCATCGATCTAACAAAAAACCAGAACAAGTCGGCAGAGACGGTCACACGACCAAACCTGTACAATATGGATCGACCCGGCAGCTACTAGGGGAGCTATAGCCTAGGATATTAATCTTTGATATCATATGATGCAGCAACTGGAGCCTGGCAACCGTGATCAATGTCATGTCCGTGTCTCATGGCCCACCGGCAGTAAAATAAGTTGGATTCACTGATGGGAAAAGAGGTGTAATATTAGTGAGTAACAGTGAGGATGATGGAGAGCCACATTTGATGTAGTTTCTCCCCAGGCCTCTAGGCCAACTACCAAGGATGACGCGCAGACCAAATACGCTTCCAATCATAAGGTGAATGCACCATGCTGTAGTATATCGTTCAATAGATCTTCATCTATGAGAGCTCACCGAGCTTCTCTCTTCATCTTTCCCACTGTATCACCAAATGCTTCTTTTGTTTTACCGACCTATCGCCTAATGCCATGCTTGCCTGTCGGATTGAACCGCGCAGACCACCCCAAGTCAAAAATGGTATGCCAAATCCCTGGTCCCCTGAACGCCAACTCCGAGCACTTTGATTCTGTAAAATGTTGCTTCTCCTTGACCTTTCCATTACATGGGCGCATCAGGCAGCTTCTCAACAACGTATTTCCCCTTAGCACAAGAGATGATCTCATTCCAGTTAGTATTTCTGATGTTACGGGCAGCATAGGGAAGCTTTCATACTGGTACTCCGGGTATCTTGCGCAATCTATTTTTCAAAGCCTTGTCACTATGTGGGATTAGTGCTTGGTCTACCACAGAGTTCGAATCACTTACTTTGTCGCGACTAAATAAATGCGGTGCTTTATCACGCGATCCACAATGCACTACAACACCTTGGGTTAGCGAGTCGTTCCTTGGGTGTGCTTGTATGAAAGCATGAGATAACTTTGGAAATTGCTTACATCGTCTGCATACGTCCCCTTGTGGTCACCTGATGGTTAGGGCGTGTTAGCACTTTACTTCTGCATAACGGCTGTGAGGTTGCTTGGCCTGGTCGCGCTTCAACGACACGATATCAACGCTCTTTCCACACGCCAAATGGGAAATAGAACCGTCCACTATTTGTATTACTTACACTTGAGTCTCTCCCAGCGTACGTCTCTTGCAATGCGAAGTGCCAATCTGTATCTCGGACCTAGTTTTTCGAGCTAAACAAATCAAGGGTGAGTTCGTGTTCTCTGGGTACAAGAAAGCGGCCGGGTCTCGCCGTGTACTGACCTCGGCCATACAGCAGTCGGTGATTATGGGGTTGGCTTTCGCATACTGCAAGTGATTGTGTCAGCGATACGTTGTCTCAAAACAGAACACAGCGTGAGGAGGCAGCTGGTCTCGCAGCAGACGTTACGCACAAGTAAATCCATGAAACCCTCCAGCAATGGTATCTTGCGGCTCACGGTATGTGAGAGAAAATTGGTATCTACAAGGACGCTGTACGGCGGTACCAAAGCTGTGTGGTGGTGTGTTAGCCGGCAGTCTGGCGTTTATGGTCAAGTTCGAATTACCTTCGTTGTGCTGGAAAAACATGCTCGACGGCTGCTGGGGAATCTCCCGGATCAGCTCAGAGGATGCAGGTGCGTTCTGTGCCTTTTGTCCATTGGCCTCATCTGCCTTGGCTGCGTTCTCTCGCCGGCGGGCATCCTTCTTGGAGAGAACGCGCTTGACCTCGGCAAACTTCCTGACCCTCTTGGCTTGACCCATGGCGGGCAATGGTGTTTCGGTGCTGGATCGCGGAGAGCGGCGGACTATTGTGCTGTTGGACGTACGGACTGAAGAGCGAGGGTTTCCCGATGCTGGATTGCGAAGAGCGGCGAACTATTGTGATGTTGGACGTATGGACTGACGAGCGAGGGTGTCTCGATACCGAGTCGCGGAGAGCGGCGAACTATTCTGGCGTTGAGCGGGATGCTGGTATTCTGCCGCTTGGGAAATCTTGACCGCCCGGACGGACTAGCGCTAGTATGGAAGAAGGGAAATTCCGACCAAGCGCAGTGCCGGGGTCCAGGGGCTTGGGTGGTGGGGGACACAAGAAATTCCCCACGGCTGCAGACGGGCTGACGGGCAGATTGAGAAGTCCACGGGGTCTCGATCTAGCGTCTGGCGTCTGCGGGTTTTGGACCCCACAGGCGTCTACGTCAGCACCAGAGGCCAAATAAGCATGCAAGGGCAGTGTTTACCATTGCCTCGACTTGCGCGTCTGCTGTTGGCTCTAATGCACGACTAACTAGACTCTGCATCCTGCTCCTGGTTGCCGGTCAACGACGCCATGTCACAATGTCCTCGACAAAATGTCATCGATGGCACTAATCTAGCCGAGTGTGCGCTGAGCGCGCCGGTGCAGATCAATTTAATTGATTTCGAGATGGAGCTACGTTAGCTGGGAAACGCTGGGATAGTTAAGCGATCAGTGTGAACAGGTAACATTGAAGCTTCATACTTGAATGTCGCTGTTCGCTGCCAAGGGGGCGCCGATTTAGAATTCGTCCAGCTGCGTTACGTTACCTAGTTGGATGTCTCGCAACATTACATTATAAATTACAGGTAGCACTACACTAACTTTAGTACGTGAGTTGACAGCGGCAGGCCGCCCATTTGGTGCAAGTGCGTAAGGTCAAAGTTTACTCATAACGACCTGGTTGATTCTATACAACCGTCATGAAACCAGGGTCTTCCAGAACCGTGCTTCCAATAGAGTGAATGGCTGCAAACCCGCAGTGCTGAGCATTTTCCCGTCTCTTGGGCCCGATCAGATCCTGCCTGTCGCCGAGTCACCTGCAGGCGCTGGGCTGTGCTAGGATGCAGCTACACACTACACGAGCCTCCAGGCGGCCGGGGTCGTCGATTTCCATTCCGCTGACTGGCTTCTGCCCTTGCTTTTGCGCTGCTTTCTACACACTAAGTAGCCACTGCTCCACCGCAAACCCACTCCCCTTTTCGCGTCCAGTCGTATTCCGTTGGCACCATCCCCATCTGTTCATCCTCATCCCATTCACCTCGAAGCCGCCCTCACTGGCATAGTGGACCGTCTGCTGAGGGGATCTCGCCTGCGACAATGCAATTCTGAAGTGCTACTCGGACTATCGTATCATCTTTTTCTTGTTTGGCAGCCGTCTTGTTTTAGTGGGATCAACCCCTTTCACTCGCTGCAAAGTGCTTTGTACTCGGTCCGCCTCCGATCGCTCCGTCCTTCATCTACTTCGACTTGCGCGTCCCCCCGAACCGAAGCGGGGACATTGCCTCTGCCGAACGGGCGACGAACTTTTGGACCTGTTGGACTGGAACTTCGTGCAGAGGAGGGCAGGTCTTGGATATTCGTTCGAGTGGCCGAGAGAGTCTTGCGCGGGACAATACCTCTTAGACGCTGAGGGCCAGCCTTCGCCATCATGGGCCGACACTCCCCTTCGCTGAAGCGCTACATGCTTCTATCTGCATTGGCTCTCTTCACAAGTTCTGCCATCGCGCAGACAACTACTGCCGCAGCAACAGGCGATGATGCGACAACTACTGCTGCCGCTACGACCACAGCACGGACGACTGCTGCTACCACCGCTGCCACAACTGCCACGACTGCGACAGACGACGACACTACGACGGATGATTCAGGAACAACAGTGCCCGCTCTGAGTGACACCACCACCACGGCTGCCGGCACGACCGCAGCCACGACTGGCACAGATCCGACCGACCTGCCCACGCTCTCTAGTACCGGCAGCGTCACCGGCTATCCGTCCCCCAGCGTGCCGCCAACCAGCAACGCACCCTATATGCAAACTTCGAATCTGCCGGAAGGAACTGTATTCATTGCAGTCGGCGCTATTCTTGGCGCTTTCGGTGCTGCCATCTTGATCTGGCGAGCTGTTGTCGCCTGCCTCCTCCACAGGTCGGTTAAGCGCGCTGCGTTGGCACAGCACATGGCAAATGACAAGATGGCTGTTCCCGGCGCACCTCCTGCTCCCTTTTACAAATACACAGATCACGAGTCCCAGGGCTCTCTTGGTGCGGCTACCGCTGCAGCCGGTCGTGGCGTGCGGCGAACAACCCGTGGTCCTGTGCCATCGGCTACTCCCAGCCAGACGAACCTCTTTTTCTCCCCGACCGCCGGAGCCACTGGGAGTGCAGGCAATCGATCATCGACATTTCTCCCGTCCGGCTTCTATGCTGCTGGCCAAGGCGCCCCGCCGTCAGGCCATGGCCATGCTATTAGCATGACCGATCTGAGGCCAGATTCGCGCGAATCGCCAGGTGTGACACCACGTAATGATCCTATACGCCGCCACCCTCAGATGAGCACAAGCACACTCAACCTAAACCAAGCAGCGACTGGCCGAGCTCCCAGCATGTATCTTGATGATCTGCTGGATGACAACCCGCAGCAGTTCCCTCCACCGGGTGGTAATCATGGTTGGGGTCAGTCTAGGGATCGCCTATGAGTTGACTTGTACTGCTTTTTGTACTTTACTTGCCTCGAATATTGCATCTAATCATGGCGGTTCAAAGGTTGAATAGCCAAAAAAGAAATCACCATGGGCTACAGGGCTTTCACAAGCACCACATTTCGGAACGGAGAACAGCGTCTGCTTGTTGGGCATTATTCCCCTATTTGCAGGATCATGTTTCTCGGAATTGGCATTCAGAAAGGAGTTCAAGGAAGTTGGCCACTGGGTTCGGCCTTGCATTACAACGTGTTTCTTATCACTCATTGTTTGAGTATGCACATAGTTTCTTATACCATAGGTTCATCAATTGACAAGCATCAACAATAATATCCTCGAGCCTGCAGGCAGAATTCTGTCAGGGTGACCCATGGCCCATATTGTTGAGGTGTCACTTCACTTCACCTTGAGAAAACAGTGTCTACACCGTGCTCCTACTTGTCATCCGGCCCCCACTAATCATCGCCCATCGCTCGTGGTACTTTACTCCCTTGTCATATGAGATGACCCCCAGCCGAACGAACAAAGGCTGTGCCTCCCGCTTGGCCATGTTGGACCACATGTAACTTATTCAGCTTGTAAGTCTCAACGCTTCCGAGCTAAAACGTGAACTATTTCGTATCTAATAGTAAACGGATCCGCGCAATCGTGCCGAATATAGGAATACAGAATCGGCCACATTCAGGGTAAGGGGGGTCGGTCCATTTGTTTGTCAGCTACCAATCAAACATCCATGTAAGTCACCGAAAACACTCCTCCGGACGTGTCGCGAGACAGTTGTTGCTTTCCTTCTTATTATCTTTCTCTCAGACCCTTTATATTCGTTGTTTGAGTTTTGGCACTTTGGGAATTATCTAGATATTATCGTCACAAAACCATAAAACGGATTTATCCAGGCAAGTATGGTGTAATTGGATATATGTTCAAAAAGCTCCGAAACGCCGTACAAGTATGCAGATACCTAGCTGGCGCCATGGCGCCAATCTACGTACTGTTGAGTATGCGAATGCACCCTTGAAAGTCAGCGAGCCATAGGACCTAGCTAGTTTGAACCCGCTTTTATAGACTTTACAGTCCCCACGGTTCAACGTTTTCCGGTTCTTGGGGCCAAGCAATGTTTTCCTCGAAGCTCGACCGCTGGTGAACGACTTTTCACAGCCCCTACTCCTTCTCCTTCGGACCACTCGGTCCTGCGTCATCCTCATCACTGCTTCCACTCGTGTTCGCGGCACTCAACTGCTCCTTTGCGCCGGCAATATCCTCCATTCGGATGCCGCTCCTATCGCACATGCTCCTGAAGATGCCGCCCTGCTTCCACAGCGCTGCGGGACTATCGAGCTCCGCAATCCGGCCCGCGTCCATGACACAGATGCGATCGTAGCCGATGATTGTCCGCAAACGATGCGCAATGCACAGCAGAGTCTTGCCTCGGAACCCGGTCGCGATTGTGTTCTGGATCTTGTCGTCGGTCTCCATGTCGACTGAGGACGTGGCCTCGTCACACACGATGATTTGGCTGCCACGAACCAGCGCGCGGGCCAGAGCCATGAGCTGGCGCTGTCCGAGGGAGAAGTTCAGGCCGTCTTCTTCTACAGTCGTGTCCAAATTGACGCGCGAGGGGTCCCTGTCATCGATGGCCGTATCGTGGGGCACGAGATCAGCCTGTCGCAGAGCAGACCAAAGGTCAAGATCTGTGTGCTCGGAGAAGGGATCCAGATTTGAGCGTACAGTACCACGGAAGAGCGTCGGATCCTGCGGGATAATGGCGAGGCGCGACCGCAGGTCGTGGAGGCCGACAGTGGAGATGTCGAGGCCATCAATCGTGATGTGCCCACCAGAGAGCTCGACGAGGCGGAACAGCGTTGACATGATTGAACTCTTACCGGCACCCGTGCGGCCGACAATGCCGATACGCTCGCCGCCACGGACGTGCATGGACATGCCCTTGAGGACAAGGGGCAGATTGGCACGGTAGCGCATCTCGACATTATCGAAGATGATCTCGCCCTTTTCAGGCCACGAGGGGCGTACATCAATTGTGTGCTCGGGGGCCTCCTCCTCAAGCTGGGTTCCGTAGTACAGCAGACGTTCCACCGCGTTCATGCCGTTCTCCACCTCGGCCAGCTGCCGCACAGTGAACTGCAGCATCTGAACGATACCTAGAATGTATGAAAGCACGAGACCGCCAGTCGAGGGGTTCACCGAGAACCGGGATGTGATGACCAAGATACCCGTGGTGAAGACAAGCAGGTTGCCGATGAGGTCAAGGCGCATGGACAGCCATCTCTGGTTCGAGTATGTCAGGAAGTAGGCCGAGTTCATCTCGTCAATAGCCTTGCGCAGATCTGTGGTAAAGCGTTGCTTGAGCCCATAGGCCCGGATCGTGGCTACACCGCTGAGGCCCTCGCCGAATTTGGCGAAGACGACGGAGCGCAATACTGATTCGAAACGCTTCACCTCGCGAGCAGACGAGCGGTAGTATGCTGTTGCTAGGACAAATATGATGGTTAGAGGCACGAGCGCGATGACGAAGTAGTGGAAGAAGGCGATGATCAGGGCAAAGACCGAGATGATCATAGCCAGCGTCAGGAAATACATCCTCAGGGCATCAGTCAAGTTGTTGTCCATGACATCGACGTCCCTGGAGAATCGGTTCGTGATGCGACCCAGAGGGGTTGTGTCGAAGAAGGACATGGGCGCCCTCAGAGTCCGAGTGACCGCTTTCCGCAACAAAGTTTTGCTGGAGTTGGTGCCGAATATGGTCAGCATCAGGGAGAAAGCAAACATGAGAAGAGCCTGGATGGTTCCCAGGCCAGCATAGACCCCAATGTACACGCCAGTGTTGAATCCGAACTTATCGGAGGTCCACCACGAAAGCCACAAACTAGTTGAAATATTGGCTCCCTGAGAAAGGACGAGGGCCAGAAAGATGAGGGGAGCGCTGAAAATTGTCCCCGATGCCTTGACGTATTGACCATAGACGGACCACGGCACGCTGGATACGGCACGTTCTTCGGCCTGCATCAAGCCAGAGGACTTTTTCTTCTTCTTCTTGTCCTTCTTGAGCTCCGCCGTTTTGTCCTCCGTCACCGCATCTTCTTGTTTCTCTTGCTTTTCCTCGACCGCGGTTGTCTCCAATAGTTTCTGGAAACCGGAGTGGTTGGCCATGAGGTTGTCGAATGTATCGACGGCCTGGATTTTGCCGCCGTCCATCCAGATGATGCGATCGCAGCGGTTCAGCACCCAAAGCTGGTGTGTGGCAAGTATACGGCACTTGTCCTTCAACAAGCCCAAGATGGCATTGTCAAAGATGTGGCGACCAACGTGAGCATCGACGGCACTGAGAGGGTCATCCATAATCACAATATCTGCATTGAAGTAAATGGCTCGGGCAATGTTAAGCCGCTGCTTCTGGCCACCCGAGATCGTGATGCCCCTTTCACCAATTTCCGTCGCATCGCCGTCGGGAAGCATTTCCAAGTCCGGCTGCAGGGCGCAGCTAATTATCGGGAGAGTTAGCCTCGATGCGAAAGAAGCGCAAAACATGGGAACTTACGCATCAATGACCTCTTTGTACCAGCCACGGTCCATTTCCTTACCAAAAGTGATGTTGTCCCTGAGAGTGGCGTTTTGGATCCAGGCATACTGCGGGCAGAAGGCTCTTGATGCACCCAGGACGACCTCGCCTGATGTCCTTCGCATGTCGCCAGCCAGAGCAGCTAGCAACGAGGTCTTTCCACTTCCTACAGCACCAATGACAGCCACCAGCTCGTCCCTGCCGATCTCAAAATTCAAGTCTTGGATCTTGAACGGCTCACGTTCGTCTACGAGGGTGCTTGTATCGTCAGGTGTGGGAGCTTCAGAAACGGCCGGTCCCTTCTTGGCAGGCTCCTTTCCTGCAACAGACTTGTCCGGATCTTGAGTCGTCGACCGTTCCCAAGTGAAACTGGCGTTGACAACCTCTACGGCATGTTTGGCTTCCGGGTTGTGCAGCGCCTCATCCTCCTGTTCTTCGGAAAGGAGGAACTCCTGAGTACGCCTGAGGGACTCCCACGCATCTACCACTTGGCCAATAACCAATGGTAGCAGGTTGAGCGGCATACGAAGGCCGTTGAAGAGCGCGAGGGACGAGAACACCTCGGCCGGTGCGAGGTTGTGATGAGACAGCGAGTACGTGATGAATGACAGCATGGACGCATAAATTGGTAATGACATGCTGACGGCGTTGATTCCATTTCGAATGGCCAAAAGAATCTGGATGGCGTAGATCTCGCGAGTGCGGATATCCTTCAGCCGCTGCAGGAAGGCCCTCTCCCATCCAAAATACTTGACGAAACGAACCGAGGAAAGAATCTCCTGGGTCAAGCTCACACGCTGATCAGTAATCTTGTTGATGGCCGATCGACGCTTGAAGAGACTACGGATAGCTCGAGTGAGTGCCGGCAGACCAATGACCAGCAGCGCGTAGCCGGCCAGGGCGCTGTATGTCAGGTTGATCAACAGGAGAACAAGCGTGATGACGCAGATGAGGGGCGCAGTCCAAACCAGATGGAACAGGCCTGATGCCTGGTCGACACGGTAGGTGTCAACGCTCATCAAGTTGACAATCTTTCCGTTACTCCATCCGGTTCCATCGGTCTGCGGCCCGGCTTTGACCTTGTCCTTCTTCTCTTTTTTCCAGAACTTGGCCTTTGATTTGCCCCCTTTCCCCTTTTCATCTGAGGCGTCCCCCGGATTGTCGTTTTTTGGCTTGTCGGTCCCTGCTCTGGCACGACCTGAGATAACCATGGATTTTTCGAAAACCACGCTGATGAGGACAGCTCGGACCTGGCCGCCAATCATCATGCCGCGATAGATGAAGTGATTCATTCCCAAACTCTGCAAAACCTGCATTATAGTCACTCCGATGACCAACCCCATACCCGCACCAATGTGTGGGGGTGGCCGTCCGGCTTGCTGTGCAGTCCATGCGTCCATGGCGAATTGGATCAGGTAACGTAGCGTGAAAGGGGATAAAACCTGGGTGATGGAAGCGCCGAGCTGGCATATACCACCGATCCAAAACTCCCAGAAGAAGGTTTCGTGCAAAGCCCCGAGCAGCGGATACTGTCCCCCCTCCTTGACTTTTCTGTCAAAGGCCGCCCGGAGCCTGGTAGTGAGTACATCTGCAGACCTGTTTGGGTTGATGGTCCATATGTCGTTCATCTCCAGCTGTCTCATATAACCAGTCTACAGGACGTGTCAGCCAATGTCGCCCCCGAGGGGTTTCTATGCACGGAGATGTCTTACGTTCATGAGCGGAGCCATCCAGTGGAAAGTCAGTCTGCTGAAGAATCCAGCCTGGTACTCCTTGGACTCGCCACGCTCCTTTGGTACCGGTGGTATTTTGCCCCATTTCAGCGGGTCGAGTTGCTTATACCATGGCTTCGACTTTGGGGGAGCTGATGCTCCTGTGGTCGTCCGCGTTAATACGCTGACGTCGGTTGCATGGCTCTGCGTACGCCTGAACTCCTCCCGCTGGAGGTGTTTCTCCTGATGTTCCTCCTTGCGCCTGATCTCCTCTTCCGGGCCATCTATTGGCGAGTCTGGCGTGGCGGGCTCTGAATTATTGGTCGTGTTGACCTCTGCCAGAGGATCGGCTGGCTTGAACTCCTCCTTCTCCACAGACGAACTGCCTACCATGGTGTTGGCACCGGACACGCAAGCGCCGGGGAGCCAGATGCAATAATGGGTGGTCTGCGGTGAGTCCTGCTGAGTGGTGCTGAAGATTATGTATTTCCAGTACCGGGCTTGGCAGAGTCACTCAGACTGGAATGAACGAGCACGAGTGCTGTTCGCTTGGCGCGCTCCTCTAGCTCCTGTTGAATTAATTTTCTAGCTCGGACAACTTCCCGCGTATTAAACCGTCTCAATTTACTATCCGGGGCAAAAACAAGCACAATGCGGAGCGGACAATTGGACAACAGGAAAAAGTGTCTGGAAGGTCCACGGCCGCCTAGTCGCACGACGACTTGGGAATGAAACGTCCCATGGGAATAGTTTTATGATGCTTTGACTCTTCCGGCCCCGCCACTCCACAAAAAAATAGAGCAGGGGTCGCTTTTTTCTATCTCGTCTACGAAAATCAGCAGTGGAGGTAGGCTGAGTAGAAGAAGAAAAAGTCCCCAGCGCCATCTCGATAGGGCAAGTGGCCGGGTGGTGTGCAGGCAGATAGTGACGAATGCGAGCGGGCGAGAGCTTACTCCCGAGCCAGTCGGTCATGTTCCCACGCTGCAGCGGCGCAAGTGCCCCAGTAGATTTGCACCCTAGCGCAAACGGCTACCACATTACAGATACGCCGTGCTCGAGTTTTGGTCCGGATTTTGTCCTTTTTAGCGCAGTCTCCGCTCCGGCTAGCGACTGATCGGACAGAACCATCGTGAATGAGCCTCCGTATATTATTAAGCATTGGTCTGCTCTGCTGCCTGCCGTCGTTCCTTCGCCTTGCAATGTCTCTCTCAGCTTGGGTAAGCGATCTGAACCTTCTTGAACTACCATCTCGGCACTATTGTCGCCGGATCATAGGCCTAGCCACATTGGCTAAGATGGGAGGACTTGGTACGTAGTATATTGATGGCCCACTCTCTCGCCGCCCCAGTGGTTGGTCGCCCGCTCCAGACTGCCCAGAACTGTGGGCAGATCTATGGGCAGAGCTTACGAGCCAGGGAATCTCCAAAGGAGCTGCCACCATTACCAAGCAGGTGAGAATATCGGAGTCCGATGTTGTCATGGTTCCGACAGATTCGCAATAGTAGAAACGCCTTTGAACAGCCAGCCAAGACTTTCGAGGCAGTATCGACCATGTCTTTTGACCCGTCGGCTGCGCTCTGCTTCTATCACCATAATCGAGTTCTGTCAAACCGGATCCTTTGGAGAGGGCCTTGTCCTCTGAAGACTTGGTATATCGAGAATTGACAGTATGCATCTTGTGCCGATCACGTCGGTCTTTGTAGATGCCGACTGTCCCCAACACTACCTAACTATGCAGTTTGCGGTGTGACGAAGAGGCGCCAAGCTGCAGGATGGGTGACTCCAGTATGCGGCAGTGATGATGAGGTCTGGCACACATGGCATTCGCCGGAATTTACCATCCGCAGTTGGGATGCCTGGACGTCACCAGGGAATTGGACACTCCGGATGGCGGTGGGGAATGCGCCAGAGTCCGGTGTTGCTTGTATAACTTTACGCCCAGCTGCAGCGTCGAATACACTTTCACGCATTTCAAATCCCCATGAGAATTCCATTGCAATGGTTACAGCGACATTTCTACAGTACGCACGTACACTAGAACCCCCCCGCTATCTCAATTATTACCCCCCTGCAAAAATCCCTAATTTCGTTTACTTCACGAGATGGAATCTAGATCGAGCGAAGTGGAAATTCCGAAACGGAACATACTTCCATCGAGTCAGATCAGATCGAGTCTTTCGCCAACCGGTAGCCGATGTTGGCCGAACTCCGACAGTGGGTCTGTGTTTGTTGCCATGAAACGACAACTTCATATTCAAGTCGAGACTTGTGTACCTGCCGTCCAAGAGGCAGAAAACATGAGCACCAGGCAGAGACCGCTTGCATGAGTCCGGAAATATATTACGTACCTACTCATCAAATAAGGTTATTAACGTGTTGACTGTACCAGTCCGACATCATGTGTTCACTGCCCATCTGAAAACAGAAGCATCGGCTCTGACCATGCTTATACGCGCAAACTCCGAGCCCGTCAGCCGCGGCCACCTAGTCGGAGCCGTGGGCGCATATTTCTCTGGGCATGCTTGGCAGCTGCTATCAGCGGTTTTGATACATCAAGCATACGACGAGCCTGGCAACCTGGTCGTGGCCTGGGACCAACACCGTCGTTCCGTACCGAACAGGGTACAATTACTGGGTAAGAGGCAATGCGATGCAAAGTCATGCAATCGAAGCTCATCAGAGCCCCGGCAATCCGTTCTTTGTCTGCATCAACCTATCGCTTTGGCATCTCTGTCCATGACCTGCTTGACATCGACGGATCGCTGGAGCAATACGAGACATGCAGCATCACCCTTCATCACGTCACCAGTCTTCTCTTGCATAACCTACTCGCATCCGAAACGAAGTGCATCTCATTGGTCAGGAACGCTGAGTGTCCCAGAACCCCGACAAACCCCCCTGCTTCGATGATCAACAGGTATGACAACCGATAGCCTGACGGGCACTGCTGTCTGGCGGGTTTCTTCTTTCTCGCGAATGGTCTAGTCCAATGAGACGCCAGTGACACTGATCAATGAAGATGCTGCCGGAATCAATCGTCCATAACACGTCGGACGGTTTACTCGGTGATTCGTGGTTCGAGAGAATTAGAGAAACAAAAATTGAACCAGCTTCTACGTCAGGCCAAACAGGCTTATTATGTTAAATCTACGAGTCAACTACCAATAGGGCTCCGAGGGAAAAGTCCCAGCCGTAGTATATAAACACTGAGGAAAAAAAAGAAGAAGAAGAAGAAGAAAGGATTGTATAAGTATAAGAGAACGGTGTAGAGGAGAAAGGACGCTTTTTATCATTGATACTTCTGCCCGCAATATTGACCAGGCGGGACCATGTCTAGAACTTCATTATATACATTATTCTTCGTCCGTCTCCAGATCATCGTGGTCATCGTCACTTCTGTCTTGCTGCGATGCAATAGAAAGGGAAGCCTCCTGCCTCTCCCGCTCTTCCTGATACCTTTCCTGAGCCTCACGTCTCTCTTCAGCAGCTCGACCAGCTAAAAATCCCCTGACAGCCTTGTCCTCGAATCTGGGATCCGAAGAGGTCTGAGGTTCGAGTACGTCATTCTCTGTAGCGACATGGCCGAAAATACAATCCCAAAGGTCCCTCTTATCAACAACTTCACCCAGCCGGGTGTCTTTATCCATAAGCTTGAGAAGATTCGCGTGCCGTAGCTCCATCGAGTTTGCAACTTCTAAACTGTCCTCCAAGATTTCGGGTGTTGATGACGCTTTGCCCTTGCCCTTGGTAGTTGTTTCCATGTGCTCTATTCTGCGCTTCGTGGAAAGGTTATAGATCGACTCTTCCACTGTTCCTTCCACGAGATATAGCCACACGTGGGTCTCGTGTTTCTGGCCGATCCGATCGACCCGAGCAATAGCTTGGAGCTCTAAAGCCGTGTTTAGCAGAGGCTCACAGAGAAAAACATGGTTGGCGTTGACAAGGTTCAGCCCACTGGCATGTGCCCTTGCATCCATGAGAAAGCATTCTATAGCAGGATCCTCCTTGAAACGTGTAATTCCGTTCCTCGTTGCAAAGGATGAAAATCCGATATCGTAGCGATCTAGTGCTCGTTTCAGGATGTCGAGAAATGCGCCGTACTGCGAGAATACGACAGACTTCGCACCAGCATCTGTTCTACGCAGCCAAAGAAGATGGCGGATAAGCGCATTGAGCTTGGTTGGCAAGGCGGGACCTTCCAGAGGGGCATCATTAACCTCTTTCAGCTTGTCCTCGCTAAAGCCTGTATATATACCCCGCGACCTGATCTTTTGTGGCGATTCCCCTACATGCGGATCGTGGGTAGGTGCTAGCACTTGGTCTTTATGAAGCTTTAGCTTCGGCTCTCTGACGACGACCTCATGACAATTTGCCATGGAGATAGGCTTCTTGCAAAGGGGGCATCGGTGATGAGCTGCAACCCAGGTCTTGATACAGTCCGCGCAAAATTCATGAGTGCAGGGAGTCAGCACGCCGACAGTGTATGTATCTGTGCATATTGGACACGTCTTCTTGCTGGGCCCCTGACTTTGATTCTTGAGGTGAACCTGGTAACGCTGCGTCGCTATCGCAGCTTCCATCTTCTGTTGGGCTTTTGCTGCCTCATCAACAAGACCCCTCATGAGAGCCTCGTCATCATCGCTTTCCTCGCGTTCCCAATTGGCGACCGTGTCAGAGACCGCCTGGAGTTGTCGGTAGTATTCCACACGAGCGTTCATTGCCGAAGTGAAGAAATTCAATTCCTTCTCCAGATCGGCATTTGTTTTAGTCTGCTTGGTAGTCTCCTCATGAATAAGCTTTTGCAGCTCACGAACTATCCGAAGCTCCACAGTAGAGCGATCAGTGGTATCGCCCTGCAACTTTGTAGCAAGTTCTCTTAATTCCACGACGACTGCCCTTAGTGAGCCGTGCTCTGCCCTTGGCTTGACCTGGTCGCGCAGAGCTAAGAGCTCCAAGAATTTTTCGGGCGATGAGCCCTCACCATGTTTAGCTTGCTGCTTGTATATCTTCACCTCGTGTTTGGTGCGCTCGTTGACTAAACCACTGAGAGCGTCCTGTCGATCAGAGATCGCTGCTCGAAGTATGGTCGTGTAAACCATTAATTCATCCTGGATTTTTGTGGAGTTTTCATACTCCTCGCCAGTGATCTCATCGACTTCCTGATCAACCAACGGTTTAAGGAGTAGTTGTATAACCTCCTCTCGCCATTCATCCACGAATTCGGCTTGTTCATTTAAGACTCCGACCAGTTCCTGGTATTCTTCAAGATGGCGTCTTGTTTCGAGACCAGCTCTCAAGTGACATTGAAATTCAGGAATATCGACGAACGACTGGGTATTGGCTTTTTGTGACAATTTCGTCATATACCTAACGACGTGTTAGCTTTCCTACTTTCAAGAGACACAAAAGTCTCTACGGAAATTTATAGAATGGAAAGACGAGAGCGTGTTTTCTTCTTTGCACTTACAACGACGCCTTGCTATGAACCTCTTGGAGGATTTCTTGACGGATCTGGTTGGCTTTTTCATAGCCGTCAACCTCTAACTTCTCCAACCGCTTAAAGTCGTCTGAATCAGGCTTGGTCATATCTTCCTTGGATTTGATCTGAAAGTAGGCACTTGCGATGAAGAAGATAGCTCTATGCTTCAAGTCAAGAGCGGTACGAAGCCTTCTGCGAGCTTCTCCAACACGTGGCGGTATGTTTTGCTCCTCTGGGTCGTCTTCAAGATCACCCTGTTCATTGATTTCGTGCTGGGTTTCGGTGTTTGCGGCCCCAGCAGTTTCGATTTCCGAACGTAGCTGTTCTCGACACTCAGTCTCAAGTCCCTTGATTTCTTGGAGCACCTCCTCCCAGATCGTCAGAGCCTCTCGAACTCTGGGCGAGTTTTCTAGCAACTGACCCTGTTTCAACTTGGAAATGAGATAAGCCCGTTGATGTGTTTTGATGATTATGTCAGTCTGCTCAATCATTGCGTCGAGAACCTCATCAATCGTCTTCAGGGGTTTGTGAATGCTGCCAAGAACGCGGGCTCTATCCGGTCCAAGTTGCGGGTGTAGCACCGTCTGTCTCAAAGATGCCAAAGCTCTTCTCATCAAATCTACAGTCAAAGGGGTATTGGAGTCCCATTCGTTTGGAACCAATGGCGTCCCGCTTATGTCTAAACCAAGAGCTTCTATCTCCTGCCTGAACCTAGTTCGATAGTTCTGCTCCTCAACGGCGCTGAACGGCATCGTGATCACGTATCGCTTCTGGGGTGGGAGAACAAGTTCGTGTCGGACAGCATGCTTTGTATGACGCAGAGCCAGTTGGTTGAAGAGCTTCCGGAATAGAATCTGATGACTGGACACGAGTGCATCCCATATGACTGGGTACGAAGCAAACGGCTCATGTCGTAAAAACAATAGAAGGCCCCAAAGATCCTTGATTTTCTCCTTGACGGGAGTTCCAGTAATCCCCCATGCGTTGACTCTCGGAATCAACCTAGCGACCTCGGCGGCCGCGCTGACGCCGCTCTCAATCTGCTGCGCCTCGTCGAGACAAACCCTCCACCATGAAAGTTTGACAAGAGGCGATGATGCTCGAGAATGTGTCCTCTCATGCCGCCTCGATCGCTCCGGTTCTGGCCGTGCGAAGTGAATTTCGCTACGTAGTACATTGTACGTCGTCACAACAATGTCATTTTCAAGCATTTTCTGCAGAAGTTCTTCCTCAGTTTCCTTGTGTTTTGTCCGCCCTTCATAAACCAAGATGCGCAGGGTGGGCGCATGCTTTTCAATTTCGCTAACCCACTGCAATTTCAAGGTTTCTGGCGTTACAATAAGTGTCGCACTTGTGGTATGAACTTGCTGGTTCGTATAAGGGTCGAAAATGATCTGGGGTTGAAGAGGCCGGCGGTGAAGAAGGATGAGAGATATTGTCTCCACAGTCTTGCCCAGGCCCATTTCCTCTGCTAGGATACCACCTTTGAGTGAACATTCGAGATCGCGCCATGGTTCAGTGTCTCTGGTGATGACATGATATAGATCACTATGATAGAACGGAGACCCATCTGCATCTTGCATTTCTTTGAATGACATCGCAAGGTTGGTGGCAGAAGGATTTGAACATGTTTCAAGTCCAGGTGAGCCACCTTGAGCAGTCAAATTCCATCGAACACCTTCTCGAAAGAGGAGCCATTGTAAAGCTCGTCGTTGGAACGGAAACAGTTTAGATGTGAGATTGGGAATAGTAACTGAATACAGGTCGGAATAGCTTTCGTCCGTTATGAAGGCGGTCTCATAAAAAGCCTGAGCCGACAAGACGCCGGCTCCGTTGGAGGTCAGCTCTGCCGGGCTTGTGAGGAAGGTTTTCTGAACCTCGCTGGTGATCTTACGCTGCTGTGGAGTCCGAAGGCCGTTGTAGATGTTGTTCGATTCATTCCACTTTAATTCGAAGTCGAGTCCCATGTGATCCTCGCCTTCGATCCTATCAAACGAAATGTGGGTAGAAACAAACACTGCCCCATCGCTGCCTGGAGTATCTCTACTTCGATTGATGACGTCGAGGATTGTGATCAAGTCGGCTGTCAACTGGCCAACATTGCCAAAAATTAGTTCGAACTTATACCTGCCGTATTCAGATCGAGGTAAAGTAGCCAAGGTAAAGCTTTTGACCGTATTTCGGCTGCCTTCGACGAGCAGGTCAAAATGGACTTTAAAAAATTGCTCGAGACAACGACGCCGAAATGCGAGAGCCTGTTGCGATCCATTATAGCGCCGATTGAGTGCCAGATGACCTCTGGCGATAACTATGGCGTCTTGATGATCGTCCAGACGGGGCCTTTTTTGGGAAGGTTCTACATCTCCATATCCTCCAGGAAAGGATTCCAGAAGTTCGACAAATTCTTGAGGGAAGGGTTCTGGGAAAGATTAGTGGTTCTGCTGTTAAAAACTAATACTTGGAAACAGAAATCCCGGCAGAGCTGGATGCGTAAGAGGACATATACTAGTGCATACGAGGTTCATGTAGTACGAATGGGATGGGCTCATAGGTAGCCATGCCTTGAAGAAGGCTGACCCAAGCTCTGATGGCATGGTAACTTACGTCTAGGTTCCGACCTCGCAAAGTGTGTACCAACCTTGGACATGGCGGCTTTTGATACGGAGGGGCGACCCATGGTCACTCAGGACTGAGAAACAAGTCGCGGGTATCTATGTATGGGTGCTGACAATGAGTGAGAGTGATGAAATGACTGATCAAAGATGCCTGAGGAAGCAGGGTGCTTGTCGCAAGAGGTGCTCAGTGCGGCACGAGAATAGGATGCAAAATAGATATCCAGAGGGTGCTCATCTTATATGCCATGTGCTAGAGAGCGCGAGGTAGATGACGTACTTTTCGGTGCGCCGGGCTGCTTTGGTGTGTTCATGAGTCCCCGGGGAGATGAAAGAGGGTATGAAAAGGGAGTGTGTGAAGGAAGGAAGATAAATGGATGGGAGGTAGCAGGTAGATGTATGTGAATGGGCCTGGGGTCGACAGCGGGGCAACGTTTATACTGTTAAGTCCGCTGTGCCTAACTGGGATGTGGTAGCCTTGCAAGCCACTGTTCCATACATGTAGTTATCAGTCGCCGATAAGCAGGCACTACCACTACTCAGGCTAGCGCCTTATGCAAGCACACGGTCGCGGTTGCTAGTCCCATGCCCATCGGAGCTGAGGAAATTCTCTGGCCGACCCAATCAATTAGCAGGGGTGAGCTTCAACTTCGAGGTTTTTCGATTTGGTAGCGACGACACCTCGCAAGTTAGGCGCAGTTGAGGCCAGCAATTTTACAGATCCTCACGAGTCCTCATACAACCCCACCATGGGCGCCCTCAAGGTGAATAACCCCTATACCATCTGTCAGATAATCAATCAGTGCAACTGACCAGGCACCAAATAAACAGCCCATCTTGCGCCCGCAGCTGCTGCGACAAGCATTCATACAGAACACCGCTCGACAAGCCATCTTTGCCTCGCCGATACGTGCCTCTTCGTCCTCAGCCCGACAGACAGCCCCGGTCATTCCCGAGCCGACACCATTCTGTCCAGATGTGCCTACCTTTTTGAAGCTCATCGGCCGAGGCCTCAGTGCACACACCACCAAATTCCCATCGTGGGAGTCGCTCTTCTCTCTCACTTCGGGCCAATTGGCCGAGCTCGGCGTTGAGCCGCCACGGACACGCCGATACCTCATCCAATGGCGGCATAGGTTTTGTCGAGGCCAGTTTGGCATCGGGGGTGACCTTAAGCACGTGTCGCCAGAAGGAGTTGCGGAACTGCGTGTGCTTGAGCACGATGCTGATCCAGTGAAACCGAGAAAATACGTCGTCAACGTGCCCCACGGTCAGGCAGTAGAAGACACGGCGCCGGAAGAGTTAAGCCGGGTATCGGGGTATACGGTGAAGGGAGCCAAGACCATCATTGGCCCGTATGCACTGCCGTCAAGCGACGGGGCAGTGAAAGTTGTGGCCACAGAGGGCATGTGGGAGGACAAGCGTGGCAGGAAGATCGATGGTGGTGAGAGAAGACGAACCGAGGTTCGATATAAGAAGAGGATCCAGGAGCGTCGTGAGATGCGCGAGAAGGGCGAGCTGTACTAGATGTAACATGGGCACTCCAAGAAGTTTGGCGGTTACAATCTCTGCGCCTGTACTGCATAGGAACCCGCAGTTTGGTACACTCATCTGAGACCATGTATATTACCACCAAAATAGTGTATAAATTGTACCAGAACCTGTAAACCATTTTAACAAACACATTGATTCGGTCCCCTTTTCAATTCTGTGGCCTCCATAGGCCAAAACTCCAAAACGCCCGGTTCGTATGCAATCCCGTGGACCTTTATGCACCACTGATTCTACTTGGCAGCCCCAAAATCTAGTTTCCGTGCCACTTTACTGCCTCTGTCATCATCTATAGCACCGGGCGCTCTCTTGAGATCCGCTGCGAGCTTCTCCTCGCCACCAGCCTTCCGGGGTAGATCCTTCTTGCGTGTGGGTTTCGGTTCTTTTCGCCACCACTCATGCTCCAGCATCTCACGCGCGGTGATCCGTTTCTTTGGATCTAGAATCAGTGTCTTCATGAGCAGGTCGATACCATCGGGTCCCAGTGACCCAAACCATTGCTGGTAGTGCGCTCTAGGTTGTACAGGCGTGATCTTATCTCCTGCCGTGTACTCCTTTAGGGTCGTAACACCGGGCCAGTTATCCTCAGTGGGTGTACCGACAAACTCAGATATGCGCTTGATCTGCTCAAGCTCGGTATCGCCTGCCATATAAGGCACTCTGAGGACAAGTTCAGCAATCACACATCCGACCGACCATATGTCCACAGCGCCCGAATAATGCTTAGCTCCAAAAAGCAGCTCCGGCGGCCTGTACCATCGGGTGATGACATTGGAGGTCATGGGCATGTAGGGGTCGGAGAAGCTTCTTGCCAGACCAAAATCGGCGAGCTTGACCTCTCCGTCCGCGGCAATGAGCAAATTGTTGGGTTTGATATCCCGATGCAGGACAAAATTCTCGTGGCAGAACCATACGCCTCTTGTCAGCATTCCAGCCCATGCTTTGATATCGGCCGCACCGTAGTGTATCCCCTCGTTGTCCTTGATGAGCATCTCCAGGTCGCCAAGAGGAAGGAACTCGAGGACCAGGTTCAGATTCTGGTCTTTCGAGGAGAAGACCGAGTGAAGCGTTATAATGTTTGGGTGTGACAGCTCCTGCAGGTGCTTGATTTCTCGCACGGCATCTGGTGCCATACCTTCTGTGTACTCTTTCTGTATCTTGATCTTCTTGATGGCAACAAGTTCCGACGGGTCGTTGCGTAGGTGGCCAAGATAGACGTTGGCGTAGGTACCTTCACCGAGCTTTTTGCCTGTCGCAACTTTGATGAGCTTGTGTCGGAGGGGGGGTACGAAGCCGTATACATACCCTTGACATATTTGCGCTTTTCCTCCTCGTTCAGCTGCTCTGCAAGATCTAGCGATGCTGACTGAGCCGCCACATTCGCGTTGGGAGCCACAGTCGCAGCAGGTGTCCCATTGGAGGATGCTGCCGTAGAATTGCCATTTTTCAGCGGCGACGATGCTGATCTTGCGTTCGTACTTTGAAGTGCACCAGCAGGATGCAAGACCATCGGCGAGACAGCCATCGTCGCTTCAGGCTCCCAGCGAGAGAGCTGGAATCGGAGGCTGATCTCGAGTCGAGGGTATGGCGCACGCCGAAGTGGTGGTGGGATGTTGGGTGCCAGCCTCGTTAGCTAAAAGCGTTGTGCGTCTGGAAAGGAACGTCATTGGTTGTGCTTGCAGATGCACGACGAGGCTGAAGAGCTGCGGAGCCCCAGATCCGCTTGAAGCTTAGCGGTTCGCGAGGTCCACAAGCAAAAGATCATCTCAGGGGGCCATTGTGGGTTCCGGTGGTTCCTTGGATTGACGTCATGGGCAGCATACTTCCACCCAAACAATGACCGGCAGATGCAGAGTTCTTGCCGAACTGTGATGAGCCCGAACAAGAATTGAGCCCAGAATAGCCTAAGACTGCTAGTTTCCCAGCTACGCAACATCCTGACGCGCCAAGGTGGCTCTGCTAGGCTCTGCCCTTCACAAGCTTGTCCACCGGTGTTTAGAACGGGTCCGCTTGCGTGTGTCGGAACGAGCCATTGCAACCCGAGTCCACTTTATATGACGACACTGCAAGCCATGCAAGCCTCTGCCGCTGACCTGGTTCAATAATAATTCATCCCGTCGCTCTTCCTTTTTGCTTGCTGTATTTCCATCCGTCGCGTTACCTTCGTTCAACATCGTACTGCAGAGATCTGGAAGCCGCAAACATGATGAAGCTCCTTTCCTACTGGGTATGGCCCTGATGAACACACGCTGCGCGTTACAATGTACTGACACGAACAGTGGTTTCCCATCATCTCCGGCCTGATGTGGCTGGCTACCCTTTTGGGTCTCCTACTCCATTGGATAATCGACACCCACAGAATTCACTACTCGTCGATGGGAGACACCCAACACATTGCATACATTTCCGACGTTGGAGCGGCTGAACTGAAGCCGTTTTTTGTTGTCGGTTGTGTTATCACAACAATCTTCTTGGACCTCTCTTTCGCCACCGACAGATGGTTGCGACACAAGGGTCGCTTGGTACCGAATACTACCATGGGCGAGAAGGTTTTGTCAGGATTGACTATTTTCTTTGCCCTTATCGGCACTGTGGGCTTGTGCTTCTTGTCCGGATTTGACACTGCGCACTACCCGCGGCTACATGACATTTTTCTGCTCTTATTCATTGCGGGCTATATTATTTCAGCCATTTTTATTTGCTGGGAGTACCAGCGCTTGGGTATCAGTATGTCTCCACGGCTCACCCCTTTTGGCGTTCATCTTCTGACAAATTCCAGAATACCGAGAGCACCGCGTTCTCCGCATTTCCTTCTGGATCAAGCTCGTATTCATCATTGTCGAGCTGTTCCTTGCCATTGCCTTCATCGTGACCAACTTCAGGGGGATTTACGACGTAGCAGCAATCCTGGAGTGGGTGATTGCATTCATCTTCTCCCTCTACGTGTTCTCCTTTTTCGTCGATCTGTACCCGGCTGTCAAGACACGTAATGGCGGCATGGGTTTCAAGCCTGCGGGCATGTCGAATGTGTCGCCTCACGAAATGGAGGAGAGCTACCACGTCGATCACCATAATGCCACCAACCCGCGGTACACGCAAGACAGCTCACGGCCATTGAATGGAACACATGGCAGACAGGTGAATTTCTAGGAGAAATCTTGTTTTGCATGGAAGCTGGGCCGGAGGCCTGGGTCTGCACGCGCACGCGCACACATAATCAGAGAGCGGCAAGCTTTCGTAGGATATCCCATACATAAGAGGCTATGATACACGATAGGACCAGAGATGAGTGTACGACATGAGATCGATTGCATCTGCGAGGCGTTTTGGTTTAAAGCACTCTGGGTTCATACAATGCCTAGATGTTAGATTAGTCGATTCATCAATATTTAATGTCTTTCAATTGAGGTATCTGCTGCATATTTCATTTGTGTCTATGGACAAAGACACTCAGACATGTCAATCCATAAATCTGCCTACTCCGTCGGCACTGAGCGCCGCCATACCAAATCGCCTTATCATACTTGATTTGAAATATGCTACATCCGCCGCACAGTAATATATTAATTTTGAAGAAAATAAGTAATGCCTGTCTAGAGTGTTGACGTTATCAGGAAAAAGAATGACACTGATGTCGCGGGTGACGTTTCCCCATCAGGCAAGGTTTATATCATCTTTGACGAAGAGGACACGAAATGTGCAGGTGTACAGCTTCGGGAGCTGCTCAATGTTGCCGAAAAGGACCACTCAGATATGTTACGATACAATATTGACGAAACGGAGATACTAATAACGTCCTAAAAGGAAAAACCAAGGGGATAATGTAATTAGCGTATGGCTCTGTCTCCCAAGAGTCTATTGTCACGAGTCCACTCTGTTTGCAGTGTGCCCCCGGCCTCTAGAGGTATAGTATCTGCAGATGGACTGCTTATCGAATCGGTGCTCGGCTACTTTTGGCTAATCTACGTGTCGGTTCCCAGTATAGAGGCGTTGATGGCTGAACCCACAGTATCAATATCCTGAAATACTCATATATGCCACTAATATATATAATTTGCTAGTATATAAGACTATATTAGAAAGAAAAAAGCAATTGTGAATGGGAACAGATCGTGAAAAGTGAATCCTCCTATTTAGAAAAATTGATAGGTTTAAAAACCTTTGTTGGCCGTTGGGCGTAAGAGCAGGCTGAATAGAAGCGCCAATGAAGCTGCCTATCCCGTATATTCCGGTAATACTCGAGATGATTGGCATATTTTTCGGGTTTCAGTAGTAGCTAAAAGGCAACTCGGGTTCTCATGAAGCTTTGCTGACATGCCTATTTGATAACTGTCGCTTATCGAAGAACATCCATCATGTCAGAAGCCTCACTTCGACCACAGCGCCATTCATCACTCCTTTATCGCAAGCACTTGACATTCAGAGAGAGCTGGAGTGGGTGACCCAGACGACACTATAAAAAGAGTTGACTATCTGCCGGAAGTCAAGTTTTGTTAAGTTTTCTTCTTCTTCTTTTCCTGACTTTCTTTCTCCTCCCCAAGGTTAAAATGTAAAGCATTTGGACTTCAGTCGTGGAGTGATGTGATTTTGATAACATATATAGTGAACTGATCATCTGTCGAGCTTACGAGGAAGGAAACATAAGATATCTAAATGATGTTGTAGATTCTTGACATGTTATCAATACAGTTTGGGATTCGCGAGCAACGATAACGATAATGATAGACCCCACCAACCCTCAGCCCTCCACAAGGGCCCTTGTTTGGGACACAGGACGCTAAGAGCTGCTGGCCTACAGGGATTCTGCAGGGTCCTGAAGCTCCAAAAGCAAAGCGCTGACGCAGCCCCCAAATCCAAAACCGTGTCCAGAAATAATTCCATGTCTCTCTCTGCACCGCAAACCGACCACTTCTATACACAGACAAGGTCGGCAAAACAGATGGTGGACACACGCCCGTGAAACATGGCAGCCCGAAATCAATTGACAGCTTTGCTGTCAATCTTTCTGTTCCTGGTTGTTGGCAATGTCTTCGTCGGCCCAGCCAATGCCGAAACCCAAGACGAATCTATACTCAATGGCGAGATAGCTCGGTCCAACAACGAGAGCTTGTTGTGGGGTCCCTATCGTCCAAATCTATACTTTGGCATTCGCCCTCGTCTGCCCAAGAGTCTCATGACTGCCTTGATGTGGGCAAAAGTCGATAACTATGCCGACGTCCAGAACAGTAAGGACCAATCCCATGCCGCAAGAGGCCCGGAACTGACCTCTGGATTCCGCAGGCTTTCGATACACATGCGAGCAGAACGAGGGTATGGCCGGCTACGGCTGGGAAGAATACGATACCAGGAAAGGAGGCGTCCAGACTATTCACGACACCCAAAACAAGATTGACGTGACAACTTCTTTCGTCAAGATCCCGGGCGGCGGGCACGGTGGCAGCTGGGCTGCACGCATCAAGGGCGAACCAAGAGATGATGCCCCAGAGGACCTCAAGACGACAATGGTGTTCTATGTCACCTCAGAACCCCGCTGGGAGGAGATCGAGGTTGCATCCGACGGAGAAGACATCGGATTCGACGGCGACGTGACCTTGAGTGGGAGTTCGCAAGCCCTTGGAGACTGGAAGATTGTCGTCACGAAAGGCACTGGCGAACATCCGCAAAGCGGCCACCCAGTCAGCAATAAGCGAGACTTGGAGAAGACAACAGTCCAATCGTTGACCATGCCAGAGGAGCATCTCTGGCGAGCCCGAGAGGTGCTTTTCACACAGCTCAAAACAGGCGTCGATGGCATCGTTCAAGAGTTCGGTGCCGACAACGCGCCCCCTCCCTGGCAAACCTACCAGCTTCCCAACCAGGCCGGGAAGGGCAACGTGCAAATTATCCAGAAGGTGTTCGAAGGCCCTTTCGAGTTCGACATTCTGTTCACCAGTGGCTCTGCCGGTAAGGATGTCACAGGCGAGGACTTGACTCGAGAAATCAAGTCCACTACCGAGGCCTTCAGCGAAAAGTACTTGGACGTATTTGCCCCGCAGGCGCCCTTCAATGCTCAGAAATACCAGAAGTTTGGTCGTAGCTTACTCTCTAACCTGGCCGGCGGCATCGGATACTTCTACGGAAACCACATCGTCGACCGGTCTAACGCGCCCGAGTACGAGGAGGAAAACGAGGGATTCTGGGAGGATACTGCCGAGGCGAGAGCACGACATGCGGAGCAGCCTGAAGGGCCATTCGAGCTCTTCACCAGCATCCCGTCCAGGCCCTTTTTCCCTCGAGGATTCCTCTGGGATGAGGGCTTTCACCTCTTGCCCATCATTGAGTGGGATGCGGATCTGACCATGGAGATTGTGAAGAGCTGGTACAATCTCATGGACGAGGATGGCTGGATTGCACGTGAGCAGATCCTAGGTGACGAAGCACGTAGCAAGGTACCCGCCGAGTTCCAGGTCCAATATCCCCATTACGCCAATCCCCCAACGCTGTTCTTGATCATTGAAAATTTCCTCGAGAAGCTTCAGAAGGCCAACGGCACCCAAGCATCTCCCAAGGAGACACTCTCGAAACAAGGCCTGCACCATGAGAGCGCACTGCTCACCAACCCATCTTCCGGTCTCAAATACCTCCAGGATCTCTACCCGCTGCTTCGCCGTCAGTTCTACTGGTTCAAGAAGACACAATACGGCGACATCAAGTCGTACGAAAGGGAGGCATACTCAACGAGGGAGGGATACCGATGGCGCGGTAGATCCATCCAGCACATCTTGACGAGTGGCCTGGACGACTATCCTCGACCTCAGCCTCCGCACCCTGGCGAGCTCCATCTCGACTTGATTTCGTGGGTCGGCCTCATGGCCAAGACATTGAAGACGATTGCGACAGCTATCGGCGAGGATGCGGATGCCAAGGACTACGCTACCGTTCTCGATAACATTGAGCACAATCTGGTGGATCTTCACTGGTCAAGCCAAGATGACTGCTTCTGCGACGCCACTATTGACGCCTTCGAGGAGAACCAGCTCGTCTGCCACAAGGGCTACGTGACCCTCTTCCCTTTTCTGACCGGCCTGCTAAAGCACGATGACCCAAAGCTGGGCAGTCTTCTAAAGCTCATTGGTGACGAGGATGAGTTGTGGAGTCCATTCGGTCTGCGTAGCCTGAGCAAGAAGAGCGAGTTCTACGGTACAGATGAGAACTACTGGCGAAGCCCGGTCTGGATCAACATGAATTATCTCGCTGTCGCGCAGCTCCATGTAAGTCAAGCCTTATTTAGGCTCTTATCTGGTAAATATCCATTCGCTGACCGACCTAGAACGTTGCACGCCAGGATGGTCCCTTCAAGGCTCAGGCCATCGACCTCTACTCTCGCCTCCGCGGAAACCTCGTCGACGCCGTATACAACAGCTGGGAGGAGACAGGGTTTGCCTGGGAACAGTACAACCCAGAGACGGGCAAGGGTCAACGTACTCAACACTTTACTGGATGGACAAGCTTGGTTGTCAAGATCATGGCTATGCCGGATCTGGCCGCTCCGCGGCCGGGGCATGATGAACTATGAGGATGACGTGATGATTGCTGCACATCTTTCGCTAGACTTGTAGATACCTTTTGGGCCACGGCCAATGAAAATAAATCAAGCTGAACTTGAAATGGATGCTCATAAAAGGCAGTCGAATTGTGATGGGTACTGTAAATGCATGCTAAGACTAGATACCCTTTAACGCCGTCATTGCTACGCCTGTCCGATTTGGATAGCCCTGTTTTGTTACACCCGTTCAATCCCAGCCAGCGGATTCCTATTGCCCCGTGCCAATGCCCTATTTCCGTGCATCGGCATTGAATCCATCACCCATCTTCTGCACGACCTTGCGTGGTAGCACTTCAACCTCCCTGCTCAACAACTTCCGCAGCTCTGGGCTGATGATCTTGGGGGTGTCCTCCTCCTTAGCCTTGCCGGTGTCCTTCGGAGGCGTCTCCGGGGGTGAGGACTGTGATGCCGCAGACTCTGCCCGCTGCACTCTAGGCTTGGGGAAATTCTGCTTCTTGTCGATAGCCTCGACGCGGCGTTGGAATCGGCGGAAGAGAGCTTCTGCACGAATCAGGGTAGAGTCGAGATCGATAGTGTTGGAGAGTTCGTTGACTATGGTGCAAAATGATTAGTTACTGCGCCTTCGTGGCGTGCTTCTCAACACAAGACATACCATATTTCAGCACCTCGTCGAAGTGCTTGAGGTGTTCCATGATAACATCACGGTGCTTCTCCATGATAGCAAGTGCAATAAAGAGGTGGAAGCTACTGCTTAGGTAGTCGGTCCAGAGAACTTCCCACAAGTGCAATATGTCCATCCACTTGAACTCTCGTTTGTACCAAACCAGTAACATGCGGAAGAAAAAGAAGAAATTGGTGCTATCAGCTGACTGTAGGTGAAGGTATAGTTTGGGATCCATGAACTGAACAAGGTGGTCCAGCGTAAGAAGTTGGTTGCGCATGCCAGACTGATCGCGCAAGAAATTGCGCTCCATGCGATCCATGAAGTGCTGAAATCCCCAGAAGGCAATGGCATCGTCTTGCAAAACCGCGTATATGGGGGCCAAGAGATCGGACATGCCCTGAACGTAGCCGAGATCCTTGTTGTACTCGTTATAGGTGAGTAGCATGTCCTTCATTTGCTCCATATGGACATTGGTACCCGCTTCCGCAAAGGGGGAGTCAGGGTCAGGATGCGGAATGTCTTCCCCGGCAAATATGGGTACTGTGCGATCAGTTCGATGGACATCCTTCTCTGGACGGAGTGTGAGTAGGAATACTAAGCATAGAAGGGAAATGAGCGGCTCACCGATGCGGTTTCTCTGTTCCCTCCACCATTCTCCCTCATCGCCTTCACCACCTAGATCAACAAGTCGCTCCCACCATGCCGCCTTCAGCTTGACATACTGGTCTCGCAAAGACGCGATCTGGGCTCTCCGCTCTTCTGATGTGCTATACCAGTCGTATACGCCAAGAATGAAGAGCCAAGCCTCCTTGCGTACGCCGTCGTCCGGACTTAATCCTCCGTGGAAGACTCGTTCCTTCACTTCATCGATTGTAACCGAGAGTCGACCGGTCCTGGGGTCAAAGAAAGTATTCCATTCCTTCATTGTGACGGGCTTCCTGCGCTCCTCTAGAGATAATGTGCTCGTCTCCAGTAGCTCGAATTCGCCCACCTCGGTATCCTCCAACTCCAAAACATCCCTGGCAGTCCAGACTCGTTGGTGTCTGTCCCGCTCACTTTGCTCGGCCATACCCATTGCCCATCTGGCCAGATATATCCTCGCGCTGTCGAATTCCTCCTGCAGAGTCTGCACCTCGGGGTTCCGCATCAATCTGCGCACCTGGGGTGGCATCTTGGGGTTGTCTAAGACATCTTGCGCTGTCCGCCTTGTGAACGTGGTAACCTTGCTGAACTTCTCCATGATGTTCCACCCCGTCTCCTTGACGAACTTCATGAAGGGATCCATCTGCCCATCACCATGTTGACCGCTCTGACCTGCGCCTCCTGCCCCAGCGGCGCCTCCAACGCTCATACCCCTAGAACTGTTCCTCTTCCCATCCGGCGAAGGCTTACTGCTTGTCACCTTGCCACCAAATGCGTCGCTATCCTCCTTGCTCGGCTCGACCAGATAGATGTTCGGCTCGGCCTCGCTCCGCTCGATCTTGACATATCTCTTGAGCCATCGAAGCACCTCGTCGCCGCCCCAGAACATTTGACCACTTTCACCAAATGGGTCAAAGTTATCCTTGGCTCGCTTCTTCTTCTGCAGAATGGTGCTCTGACATTCGCTGTCGTGGAAGAACAAGGCGGGGAAGCTGTCCCCTGCCCGGGTGTTGATGACCACGCTGCCGAACCACCAGCCCAGACTCGGCGGGCGTACGAGGAGCGAGTAGATGGCGCTCACCGGAATCGCAAACGCGTAGTGCCCTATGGAACCGCGGTGTGTCGTCACCGTCGGGATAGGAGGTACCAGGTAGCTCTGCTTTGGCGGCGACTCGCCCTCTGTCAGATCGACTTTGACGTAAATGCTGGCGGCATCTCCCAAGTTGGCCTCCGGGACCCATGCCAGCAGGAGGTCTGAGGCGGCGGGTGTGATGGAGGCCCGCGAGCTTGAGGAAGTGGGACGAGCATTTGGTGGCCCCTTCTGTTGCAGCAGGGCTACGAAGCCGGCGATGTTGTCCTTGGCGGATGGTGTTGGGTGGATGTAAACTTTGCTCTTGGAATACAGAAGCTTGACACCACGACCGGACTCGGTGTGCGTTATGGTGTCATAGTCGTTTTCGGAATCATCAGACATGGCATAAAGCGACCCCTTGGACCATTAGCAATGATCTATTCGCAGGAAGAGTACGCAGGAGAATGGTTCACTGGGTTCTTGTGTACGTACAGATGGCGAGCCCGTAGAATCCGGCGCGGGCGATGACATCACTCAATGGAGGGGCAATACGCCCTAGGGCCTAGAGGAAAGTCGTTGCAAGTGGAAAGGTGAGTGCTATGGTCTTGTGTGATGGCTCGGGCATGCGATAGCAAAATACTGATGACCTCTGCTTGTCAGGTGCGCAATGGTCTGCTCCAGTCTGGCATGTGAGCCACTCCCTGATGGCGAAGTCCCAAGGCATCAGCCAAACTCTCAGAGGCACAGAACCCCCGCGCCCCGCTATGGAGTTGGGAGCTCTTCTCTTTGCTCTCCACCCACCTGGGCAGTCATTGTACATTCTCTACTTTCCAGGTTTTATGTATTACCTACAATGTAGTTACTTTAGCGGGGCTAATGCAGTATAGATACCTTGCCTGGGCCGCTAAAAGGCTGTTGAATGCAGGTAGCGAGAAACCCGTGAGCAACTCTATTTAGAAACCATGCGCAATATGTATGCGCGTCAAGTCGCCATCATCTGAAGCCTCGCGTCACGCGGAGTCTCAACCCACGACTTGGCACTCCACTCGCCATCAGGAAGCTACATAACCAAGCATCACTGGTTATCATTTTGTTCACGTCGCCAAAATCACACGTCTAAAGCCCATATATGCTTCATTGCTGTCATGGCCGCATCATATCAGAATACCAGCCCCAGCTGAACTCTGACCACGCTTCATTCTACAAAGATCATACGACGTAGGTAGCCTCCTTGGCGGTCTGTAATAGTATGCGAAACACGCAAGCCCGGGAAGGCAGCCATATTTTTGCACCTTCCATCTTGGCCTGTTATACATGTTCATGACAAGTGTACGATGAACATCCCTTCATAAGACGTTGCGAAACGAACCACGTAAGGCTTGAACCCCTTCGATAGCTGCAATTCACACAATTCGCCTTGTTGAATCTCATATAAGTGTGCATTCATACGAGCCAGTTCGACTCGTCGGGTCGTAGTTCAACTACGTATTAGACTGTAACTTTCTTATCACCGCCTCCAGTCGGGAATGAATAAAGCATGTATCTCCCACTTACTCCAAATCTAAATGCATTGGTGGCACTCTCGTTACTCCACGATTCTGCCTTGAAACCCCTATACCATTCGCCAACCTCCGGTGATCAAAGATGCATGGATTCATGAAAAGGTAGTCTTATCGCATACGAGGACCACTCGGCAAACCCGCCCTCCTATTGCTGCCCGGCAGACCTCCCGATCTACCACTGCTTCCACCGCCACCACTTCCCCCGCCATATAGCTGGCCTTCATCGGTAGCCCACGGTGAATTAGCAGCCACGAAAGGCTTGTCGCTGCCCCTGCTGGGGCCAGCATCGTACATACCTCCGGGTCCAAACCGTGACTCGTAGTCATCTGTGCTCCCTCCTCTCGAACTGCTTTGCTGCTGCGGCGGCGGGGTGAACGGACCGCTGGCTGCCGGACTGGCTGTCCTAGATCCTCCCCAAAGCCGTTGCCGCAGCCGGTCTTGCGCACTCCCACCGCCCGCAGTTGCTGGCGGTGTCTGTGTATCCCTGCCCCCCATGGTCGCGCTTTGATAGCTGCCCGCCCTCTGGCTCGGCAGTGGCCGCGCCTGTACGTCGTCTCGTCCTCCGCTGTCCGAGTTACGGTTGAACGGGTTTAGTGGGTTCATCCTGGGGTCGTTCCGCATCGGCGGCGGAGCACCTCGGCCTCGTCGCAGGCTCTGCGAATCCTGCGGCTGCGACACGGCGTTGTTATCCCACAGGCTGCTCAGACTACCGCCTCCTTGCTGCGTGAGCCCGCCATATCGTGATCCGACACCGGTCTGTTGTGCGAGAACGGGCTGAACGGGCGGCGGGGCCTTTGGATCGGGCGGCAGCCAGCCGGGGAACGGGCGACCTTTCTCGGTATAGTACTGTCGCAGGACGCGGCACACGTGGGTGTCATCCTCGGTGTCGCCATCCGTCTCGCCGCCCAGGAAGCTGCGCTGGAGATTGTTGATGCGCGAGGTTGTGTTGGTGAGAATGTTGGAGTACCACGACATAGTGACGGCTGTTACAGCAGGCAGCCTGATCTCAACTCGCCGAGGTCACGGCCGAATGGGCGGGAAATAGAGTTCCGTGAAAAAGAAAGATCGCAGACGGGACCCGTGGGCGATATGGTCCGGCCGCCTGCGTCAATTGGAAACCGTCTCGATGGTCTAGGCTTCGTGCTTCCGTTTCCGTAGTCGATATGTGGCTGCAAGAGGAATTCGACGGCAGTTGGTGACGTTAGACCAGGCTCAGAAGAACTCGAGCGAGTGGCCAGAGCAGCTCGGCGAGGATATATATTAGGTGAAGATGTGTAGTCAGGTCGTCAAAATCGAAGCAAGTGCCTTGTCTGAGCTAGAATGGCTATTGTTTCAAGGTGCTGGACCCAGTCAAGGCCAAATCGCTGCAAAGTGCCCGTGGTGGGGTTCCTGGGCACTATTTACGCAACGCTAGTTACATGTAGGTTGCACAACTCAGCGATACCCGTAGTCCAATTCCAGCTTTGGGGTCCAGTGGTTTAGAAGAAATGAGCAGGGCCAATTGTGCTGAGTGGGCTACTATAGATTACGACTTGGCCAAATTGACAAGATCTACCTAACCTAGTACTGCAGTATAATGGGCAGAATGGTATCGTATAGCCAAGCTAAGTAATCCTTGCATCGGATACTTCGCTTGTCCTCGAGGATCTAACAAGGGCTTTTATAGTATGTAGTGCTCTATGTGTACAAGTCGGATTTGGACAAAGGCAAATGTTCTGCATTTGGTATCATGAATAAACGCCTAGAATATGAAAGGAAACATGCAACTGCAAGCCTAATTGTGCCATCAGAACGCCAACTCTTGAGCACGTGGCTCGTACTCGACTTCGTGCTCGATCTCCTTTCTTCGCTTGATCCCCTTCTTGGGCTTGCGAACAGGCGCCTCTTTCCTCTTGCCACCAGCGGCTGGCTTCTTCTTGGCATCCTGCTCATCATCATCGCTCGCTTCACTAGCCGAATCTTCTTCATCAGACTCTTGGTCACTGCCGAGCCAGTCTTCGATGTCATCCAAATCATCATCGCTCTCCTCAAGGTCGCTGACGTATTCCACCGCGCCATCCTCTTCGTCCTCCTCTAGCTCGTACTCGTTCTCATTCTCCTCCTCTTCTTCATCCTCGATGCCCTTATCCAGATCCTTGTCTCGGGTAGCATCGCCTTCACGCTCCATCTCATTGAGGACCTTCTTCCATATGCTCTCACTCACGTTGAGGGGCTGGTCACCGTACGCACCCTCTCTGAGTCTTTGTAGAAGCTCTCTCTCGATAGTGCGCTCCAGCTTGGCCGCAGCCTCCGCCTTCCTCTCTCGTGTAGCCTCCCGCTTGCGAATCTTAGGGGCCAGCTTCGGTACTGTCTTCTCTCCTAGTCTGGCTTCTTCTTTTGCAATTCTTCGCATGCGTATGGCAACTTGCGTGAGTCGAGTAAGCCGCACTACAGCAACTGGGTTAGCGACTCCTTCTTCCAGTATGCTTGGCAAACGATCGTTCACGAGCAGAAGCGCTCGATTAGAGATGGACATGGGGTAACTCAGGAAGATGCGCACTTTTGGCTTTGTGGACCAGAAACCCCGGCCAGTACTGTAGCATATCATCGATTTGCTTCAAAGCCGTCTGGTAATTCGGTGAAAGTCGTCGCTTTTCCCATAGCTTCGAGGGTTGGTGGGCACGCTCACTGCGGTCGGCATTCGTTAGAAGGCTTCGGCCGGTATTGGGAATGGCCACCTACATGGTTTTCTAGTGTATATGTCAGTGATATATTCAAGGTATCGAGTGGGAAATGGTAACGTACGGTATAGAGGTAAATCGTGCCCTTGGTCGGGTGAGCTCTCACTGTGGCATACCTCGAGTTGGCCAGGCTGAGAGGCGAATTAGCATCTCTACTACGGTCGTTCAGAGGCAAACATACGGGCAAGACTGGCGGTTGCAGACTAAAGTTTGGGGTCAGCATTTTCTTCTCCAAGCATGCCTGGTGAACCATTTGGGAGTGGCAATCCCGAACTTTGCTTACATCCTGTAATATTGTATTCATTCTAATTGTAAGAAATGTTAGCTTCTCCTCTTCCTTAGCCAATCGAGAGTCTCTTCGAATGGAAATCGGACCAGTCTGGTTCCGTGCTTCGAGCGAGCCGAACTCGGACACTACAGCGTGCTCCTCAGACCACCGGAAGAGGGAACAAATGATATGGTTTGTAACTTACACGACAGAAGGTCTTCTCTCGAGTGGACAGCTTAAACGAGCACTACAAATCCGAAGTCAGCAGCCATCTACCTGGCTTTGAGTGCGAGGCAGCACTCACAAACTGCTGGTTGATGATCTGCCAGACAATTTCGTCGGACATGGTGACTGGACGAGTCGGTGCCGGCGCAGGCGGCAGGTGCGTAGGATTTGGGAAACACTGAGACCGAGATTGAGTCGTAATAAATTTCCCACAGATTGAGGCTCAATCAATGAAGTGGCAGGTACAAAAAGTCAAGGGATAACTCGACCGGGAATGTGAAGTTGAGGCTTTCCAGCTTGGGACTTTTTTTTTGGAGGGGCTCCAAAAAGTCCAAAATATTTCTGGGACAGTGGGCCTTCGCCGCGGGCGGTGGAGCTACTAGTACCCACTCGGGTGGATCTTGCTGGCACCAGCTGCCAATCACCGGTCTCAAGTATTTTTTATTTCCTCGACTCAATTCGAGCTGCAGGTTGTTAGTTGGTTGGTTGCGTTCGGAGTTTAACTACAACGTTTCTTTCCATCAGCTACGAAGGCACAACCAAACGTCGCCCAACATCAATCATTGTCAATACGCACTACTCATCCGTCCGCACCTCGGGTTGTCTGTAGCCAATTGCTCCCTGAGTCTCTTAATTTGGTCAATGCTTCGACGGTATATTTCAAGGAGCAGCATCTCATCCTTATTGCACCGCCATAGCATCTCTGTATCTACAGCGACATGCTCTCTACGTTTCGCTGCGTTCGCGACTGGGGCACGGCCTAGGATTACCACGTCAACAGCACATGGTCAGCTAGACCGTGGACATAGGACCTTCTTCACAGCTGGTAATAGAAGTGATACTATTTACGCTTTATCGACAGCCCAAGGTAAAGCTGGCATTGCTGTAATACGTGTATCTGGCCCCCTCTGCACCACAGTAATTGTTCCAACCTCTCTGCATCTGTGTAGCCCACTAACAAGCCTCCTAGATATACGGAGGTCTCTGTCCATCAAAAGCTATTCCGAAGCCTCGCTTCGCTGGGGTGAGAACTTTGTTTAATCCCGTCTCAGGCCAGACTATCGTACTGGATTCAGACGCCGTTGTACTCTACCTCCCCGGGCCTAAAACCGTTACTGGCGAAGATGTGCTTGAGCTGCATGTGCATGGTGGCAGTGCCACGGTGAAAGTTGTGCTCTCTGCTATTCCGGCATGTACTGCAAAAGGTACTATCCGTTATGCTGAGCCTGGCGAGTTCACGAAGCGTGCCTTCATGAATGATCGACTTGACCTAGCTCAAGTCGAGTCGTTGAGTGACACGCTCTCCGCTGAAACCGAGCAGCAGCGTCGTGTAGCAGTTCGTGGCTCTTCGGGTGCTCTAGGAAGGACATACGAGGTATGGCGTCAGAAATTGCTTCAAGCAAGGGCGGAAGTCGAGGCCATCATCGACTTCTCAGAAGACCAACATTTTGATGAATCCCCAGGGGATTTGTTGGGTAATGTAACACAGCAGGTCGAAGAAATACTCGCCAGCATTGAAACACACGAGAATGCTAGTCAGAGAAGCGAGCTACTCCGGAATGGTATCCGCATAGCTCTGCTTGGTCCTCCAAATGTTGGCAAAAGCTCACTGATGAACCAGATTGTAGGAAGGGAAGCTTCCATTGTTTCAGGTGAAGCAGGAACCACCCGTGACATTGTCGAGGCCCATCTAGACATACGTGGATATCTTTGCACATTTGCTGACACCGCCGGGTTCAGGACTGCGAACAACAACGAAAGTCCCATTGGAATAGTAGAGCAGGAGGGCATCCGGCGAGCCAGGGCGAGAGCCTTGGAGTCGGACATAGTAGTGGTGCTTGTATCTGTCGAGAAGGACGTGTCCGGCAATCATTTTCTCAGTTACGACTTACAGACCCTGGAGCTTCTTAAGAGCGTTGGCCAGGGCTTTGTCGTAGTCAACAAACGAGATGTTCTGCCAGAAAGCGAGCTCTACGATCTACTCGAGGAATTCCAATCATCAGTGCTTGACCCCCTGGGCGGCAAGTCAAAACCCCAACTAGTTCTTGTATCTTGCAGGGATGCCCAGGATAAGACTGCCAAAGACAAAGACCCTGGCGGGGTACATGAGGTGGCTGATCGCCTGAGTTCTCTCTTCGTGGATATGACTTCATTGCCTGCTGATCAACAAGATCTTCATGGCGTGACTGAACGTCAGAGACAGCTTTTAGTGCAATGCCGGAAGCACCTCGAGGACTACATCGGAAACACCACGTCCGACGACGCCATTGATGAGCTCAACTTTGTGGTCGCTGCCGAAGACCTTCGTTATGCTGCCGGTTGCTTAGCACGCATCACCGGCCGGGGCGAAACTGGCGACGTTGAGGAAGTTCTGGGAGTCATATTTGAGAAGTAAGGGCTCATTTACTAGAGACTAAATGATTGCGCTAACTGTCAAGTAGATTCTGTGTAGGGAAATGAGGGAATTTATGATTAAGAACAAAAATACCGCCAAAGTAGACCAATATCGACCTCGTGCTACTACAACACGCATGCGTGCCGTGGATAGACACGGTGCCTAAAACATCCCTATACAAATCCAACGAATCCATCTATGACCTGGTCTAACCAAACTCCTTCTGATGCAATTTATAGTGATACATGGGGTCCGTCGTCGGTCTATTTCTATTTCTATGTCGTTGAAGCCCTTTCTCGTACACCCGTGTTGCTGATACAGTGCCACCAAAGAACAAGATACTCGACGCCAATCTAATGCCACAAAGGAAATGGAAACACTGGTGGTGGTACACAGGGATTTGGTACAAGAGTTGTCTCGAGCAGTCGAGATAACTCATAGAAGGGTTGTCTTCGTCGTTGAGGTTTGACGGGTAGGTGGAGTAACAGCGCCGCCGGGCACTATTTACTCGTCGTCGTCGTCCTTCTTGCCTCCCTTGTTGTAACCTGATCGGCCAAAGTTCTTCTTGTCATCCTCGTCGTCGCTATCCTTGTTGTAGCCAGATCTGCCGAAGCACTTCTTGTCATCCTCCTCGTCTCCGTCCTTGTTGTAGCCTGATCGGCCGAAGACGACGGTGTTGGGGCAGTTGGTGAAAGCGAAGGCGGCCATTGTTGATATTGGACGGTGTTTGGGTTGTGTGGGTTGGTTTATAGTGTTGTTGTGAAGACGTGGTTGGTTTAGAGCGATGTGTGGAGTTATAGCTTGTTGATTAAGGAAGAGTTCTTGGTAGTTTGAGTTGCTTGAGAGTGTGTGTGATGGATGATTGCCTCAAACACCAGGAACCGTCATGGGATTATATACTTGTCATTGCACAACTAAGCTACCCGATCAATCGACTTTCCTACGCCGTGTTCGAGCGTCCAATGTACAAGACCCCTTGCCACAGCCCATGACCCATATCTGACTCTGCACAGGGGTCGACAATGATGACATAAAGGTACGATGGTGCCTGGCGTTACAGCCTCCCTTGGAAGGATCCAAGAGCCGGCAATTGGAGGCTCAAAAACGTGGAAGTAGGGGTGGCTCAAAGGACCATACGGCACTGGCGACCAATTGGAGCGTACCGATGGTTCCCAAGTAAGCACAACTTGCAGCTGACCGTGGGATAGATTTGGGACCAATTTCTTTTTGGGTCCAGGGCCGTCCGTCCTGATTGGGGAAGACGGCCCATGTACGAGCGGTGCCCGCAGCTGCAGTTCCACCGCGTGGAAGGGCCCATGGAATGCAGAGAAGCTCTAATTTTGGGGGCCACCATCCTTGCGCGGGATACTTGTAGGGCTGAGCGTATGACAGGCTGAGCAGGCCACCGGTGACTCTAAATCTGTCTGACACACGTCCTTGAGATGGGCGCTTGTTCCTGGAATAGCCTTAGGCATCCAATCACTTTACTAGCTTGCCGACTTTCACTGCGGATAGCTTCCGTGCCATGCCCAGAACTCAACGTCGAACTTTGGTGTACACTGTTGTCTCGAGATGACAGACAGACACACCGGACACAAGGCGTACCCTGTGCTGGTCTTGCGCATGCGGATAGCGGGGCGTGCGTCCACGGGCACCCGACCGGTCACTCTTTCTGCAGATTACTCGGCCATTGCCGAAAGATGACTGTCTATAAATGCAATCGGGCGCAATTCTGCTCCCGCGGTCATGACCTCAGCATCCCCGGCCGGGTATTGCGTACTCGGCAAAAAGACGACGCACCGAATTCTGTATTCACTAAGCCTTCACGGGCAACTTATGTCTCTCGAGGTCTCTGCGTACAAGCCTACCCGCACCACCAGTCTGCCAGGTACCAAAGCTGCTGTCTATCAGGAAGAGGCGTGGCCCCAGCCCGGTTGGGGTCCCGGACAGGCGGTCCCGAGATGGGGCCCAGTTGTCGAGGTTGCCCGCAGCTCTCAGCAAGATGGAGCAGTTTCCCACGGCTCACACTCGTACGAATCTCCTTTCGGCAAGACATAGATTGCAAGCCACACTGCGAGGCATCGCGGGGACCTCAAATTTCGGGCATTTTACTGTCACCGACGGGTTCTGCCACAAAAATGCCAAGAATTTGTCATCTCAAAACTCTGGCATCGTATATGTATTGGTGAAGCCGCGAACTAGCCTAATCTAGCGCTTATCGCTCAGCGCGACACAGACAAGAGCCGCCTATTTTTAGGCCCCCAGCTGCTATCGGGTATCTGAGAGGTGCGGGCCCGAACGGACAGTGCCCGTAGCGCTGCACAGCACATACCGTAGCATAGCCACCGGGGGCTTTCCACTTTATGATTCTTTCGTGCTGGTGGACGGGCAACGAATTGCTGATTGCAGTGCACCTGGCGTCTTGCCGGAAACCCGTTACCCACGCCGACCAGATTAGGTGAGCTGTATCATGTCAGCGTGACCGCGTTTCTGTTGCATGCGAGCTACGAGACACGAGAGTCACCCATACAACGTGTGATGGCAATCGACTTGGGCAATGCGCTCTTCCCCTTTCAAACGAACATTTGCTGCCAGGTCCTGCCTGTACTGTTCTGCATTACATCAGAGCTCACCGTCGTCTACGCCGAAGACGTACTGGGGTCGTCCACCTGTACAGAGATGTCACCTATGTTTCTATGCTTAGGACTGGGAGAAGCCCCCCCGGCGGCATGTCGGTGTTACTGACCTGGCTTTTGCGTCAGATCATGATGGCTCATTCGCGTTGTATAGGCATCGACGCCGCATACTCTAATCAGTCAAGGCAAACATTGCTAAGCCTTTTAGGAGACCGAATCTGTGAGTGTGGCAGGGTCACAGTATTCCGCTTGATTATGGTGTCGTATCGAAATGTTTCATATTCCGGGGGTTCTTCTCGGTCAGACGGCACTGGGATTGGTACCAGGTTGGCCTGAACTCTACCGAATGTGAAGGCTTCAGGTCATTCATGGAAATAAGGGAAAGAAAAAGAAAATTGGGAAAAGGGGCCATATGCATTACCACCCTACCGACGAATGAATTGTCACAGGATCAGGATCCTACCTCAAGACCGGCCTTTGCGGGAGTTGAATGGCACGGCACGTCTCATCTCAGATTGCTCCAAGCACGTGGCAATAATCAGATTTCGTGGGGGTTAAGATCCTTTGCGGATCTTGCTGCAGTTCGCCTAACGAGGCACGGTAAGACAAGTTCTATGAACCAGATTGAAGAGGCCTTCACACCCCCAAGGCGAATAGGTAGACGCTGGTAGGTCATACCGTGACAAAGATCAAGTATTCAAGCCACCGCCTTTACTGCGCCATTGTATTGATATACGAGATCTGGCTGGTGCCTTGCAGACTTTGGGAGAATAGTGTCTCACAAATCGAGGCAAGACACTGTTCGCATCGTAAGATTCGGGCGTCGGCCGGGGACCATATGTTTCATGTACCTTACACAATAGGGCTAAGGTAACACTGCGGATAAAAGCAGGATCGCCCTCGTTGTATGCTGCAATTAAGATAAGATTACTGGATGAGCTGAGGCAGAGGGCCACGTGTGAAGCGTCGCATCAGTTTGCCAACTACTGTTGCTGCTGACCTCGGCCCCTAACTGGTCCAGTTTCGAAGGATTCCATACTGACGGCAATCGCGGCTCAGATTCCACCAAGATGGGGTGGCACTAGGCAGGACTATGGCCATAGCCAAGTGTCTCGGGGGTGCAATACAGCCTCATTGCGTACGGCGGTTGGACTTGGTGCTGGCCAAGAAAGTCAGCAACTGCTCCCTCTCGTCTCTAAGCTGTACCGTCACTGACATGGCAATACCCACACAGTCGGACCAGCTGGCTGGCCAAGCTGCCAGTTGCTCTTTTGTTATCTCTTTCTAGACATGCGTATGGACATTGTGCATGCGGTGTGGCAGTCGTCGCAGTGCCGTGTGAGGGAGCGACCAATAGATTTGCATGCCAATGTCGGTGTGAGATTTCCGACGTCGATCATCTGCAAGGTCCTTTAAAAATAAGAGTCACAGCGTGTCAAGATGAGAAATGTCATCACATCAAATTTCAAGGGGCATTGGAAATGTAAACATGGACATATTCTTGGAGAACTGCCAACTGGCCTCTCCACGCCTGACTGGTCAACACGAACAACAGGATTATGATCCATGCCGGCCCTGATTGTATCGACCACTGCGGAACACGACTGTACACGGATGCTCACGATGTATTCAGGCGCACAATCCTCCTGGCAGTTCGACCTGGCAGTTCGACCTGGCTTCGAAAGGATTGTCCCAAGCGCGTCTGGCATGACAACGGTGAAAATCCTTTGCCCATGCTGCCGGTGACGTCTCATTAATGCAGCATTCCTCTTTTGGTCAACTTTCCTCCCAACGCCTAGCGAGATGTATGACTACTATGCAGAGTTCGCAGGCGCAATGATTCCGCAGTGGAAACGAACACGTTTTCATTTCTCGTCTCGCCAAGAGCAAATGCCGGCGACGCTGTGGGCGATTGCTGGCTCCGTGACGATGGGGGACACGCGGCATGGACTTCGGTGCTCCGCTGGCGGGCAACATTTGGCCGCGGGAAGTGCCGCCGTCAAAGGAAGCGCCTACCCGTCACTTGGCTTTTAGGGTGCCGTCCTACTGGGAACACGGGAGCCAGTCGGAGGCAGTGGAAGAGGTCCCTCGGGGGGCTTTTGCCCACTCGGTCGGTACGGCACGGTATGGGACTCGGACGTTAGGATGGCCTCGAAGGATTGCCGTGCTGGATAAGCTAGGCACGGGCCCTGGGAGAAGAGGGCTTCTCAAACGAAACACGCCCCGATCCGCATGCCCTTTTGCGCCGACACGCATCTGGCATCAATCGTCTGCACGCTTTCCCCTCGGCCCATCTCAGGCCCGTTCCAAATTGCCGCTGCTAACGGCAGGGATCCTGCATTTCGGTGCCCACCTGAGCGCGCCTCTGGGTCTCTGGGCCTCGTACTGGCGACAAGAACGGTCCACGTCCCTGGCATTGGGCCGCTTGCCCGTTGGCTACATAATTGCGCCGCCCGTGAGCCAAGTCGGTTCGATTATGATCTGACTGCCCGCAGCCGTTGTGCTGTAGGCAGTGGCATGAGTTGCACCTTTAGGGGCCACACTCCGAACCTCTGCGTTTTGATCCTGTTCCCTGTAGCCCATGGGGCAATATGGCGAAGGCGAACATGGCGGCCCTTACGCCCGGATGGCAAAAGTACCTGACTAGCCATGGTTGGTAGAACGATTGCACCGTCATGATAAAATAGACACATCGCCAGCGCTAGCGTGGCCGCGGCTGCAGGGTCTGGGAATGTCTTCTCCCAGTATTCCGCGCACTTGCACACTCCACTGCTCCCTCCATCCCATGTCGTCGCGGGCGTAATCAAGGACGCGGCCACCGAGACGACCACCCTCAAGCCCCGCTTCTGCCGTCCATCCTGTCGGTATCTTCACGAACAGGCGAGACATCCGGGGACATTTTCCACGAGCCATTTGTCTTCACTGCCGGTCTTGTCGGTGGCTTGCTTCCTGCTAACTAGGTCCTTGCGTGATCGATCCGGGCGGATCTCTTGGTGTTTTGTAACTCGGTCCACGAACCACAACAACATGACCACGAGCGGCACAACCACATCCGAGCTGCCGGTCCTTATCATAGGAGCCGGTGAGTTACAAATATTGCCTTGACTTTTCTTAAACTTAATTGTGAGACTGATTACGTTTCTAACAAACATACAGGTAGCTGTGGGTTAGCCATAGCCAATGGGCTCAAGCGTGTAAGATCATGTCCATCACTCAACGCAACCCAAACATTGACAGCGTGTCCAGGCTGGCATCGCCTACAAAGTCATCGAAAAGGACGCTTCCGTCAAGCTGCGGAGCGATGGCAAGGAGCGCGACTGGGCTATAGCATGCCATGTAAGCCAGCAGTTAGATCCCTCCGTCAGACTGCCAGAGTCACTGAAGCAGCAGAACCCAGTGGTCATCTCCCATTCTCGCCGAGCTGATCGGCCCTGAGAAATGGTCGCGCATCACAGAGGTCCAGGTTGACCCGAACACGCCGACGCCAGAGCTGGACATCGCCAAGATGCTGAACGGCGCCACGGGCGAGGTCGTCAATGAGCTCCCCTTCCCCAAGTTCTACCGGTTCCTGCGCTCGCGCCTCCGCGCTCTCATGGCCGAGGACATCGACATCGCCTACGGCAAGAAGCTGTCCTCCCTGTCGTACGCCGAAGACGGCGCGTCCGTCACGGTGCACTACGAGGACGGCACCTCGGAGCAGGGCCGGCTGGTCATCGGCGCCGACGGCAGCAACTCCAAGGTCCGGCGACAGCTCCTGGGCCCGGACCAGGCCAAGCTCAAGCAGCTGCCGCTGAACGCGACCTTCATCAACGCCTCCTTCACGCGCGAGCAGGCGCTCTTCCTGCGCTCGTACCACCCGCTCGTGACCGTCATCGCCCACCCGGACAACATGATGTCCATGCTGGCGCTGCTCGACGCCCCGGACCAGGACGAGCCCGAGGGCTGGCGCTTCTGCTTCTACATCTCGTGGCGCGCGCCGGTCGAGACCCAGGAGGCCGAGGCCGCCGTCATGGGCGTCCGGGAGAGGCTGCAGCAGGCCAAGGAGCGCAGCCGGGCGTACGCCGACCCCCTGAAGAGCGCACACGCCTGGCTGCCCGACAACCACGAGACCGTCTACTGGACGCGCAACATGAACTGGGACCCGAGCTTGCCGGAACACGCCTGGGATAATCATGGTGGTTTGGTTACGCTTGCAGGAGACGCGGCGCACGCTATGACTTATCGTGAGTTTATTCTGCCCCTTTCCTTTCTCCCGATCTAGTGGAAGAACCAACGAGCTGACATGGATGCTATGTAAGACCGAGGGCAGGGGTTAAATCACGCACTTGATGATGCCGGCAAGATCGTCAAGCTCCTCTCGAGCTCGAGCGGCCGAAGCCAGCACGAGCTCATCAATGTTTACGAGACTGAGATGCGGGCTCGCGCGGGCGAAGAGGTACGACTGAGCGAGATGAATTCCCTCATGTTGCACGATTGGTCGCGATTGAAGGAGAGCCCGTTGATGACACGCGTGTTGGCAAAGGGGTCGAGCGACAAAGTAGCAACGGAAGGGAACAAGACAGCTGCGGTGGGCAGCTCGAATTGATGGAGTGGTCAGGAGAGCCTGCAGTATATGAATGGATGATGTAAATATATCATGTTTTATATAGAGCTGGAGATACCTTGCGCGAGTACGCCATCATTTACCATCATTTACCATCATTTATCAACATTTATCAGCATTGTCTACACCCCAGTCATTTCATCACGGAGTGCCGAAAGGAATGCAAGAACGCGTGCATGTTATATATGACAACATGTGCCTCTACTCTATCAATTCTCTAACAATGAGTCCTTGTCCCAACTAAATCGCAATCCACCCCAACTCCATGCTTGTGCCTTGGTTCTGTGTTGTAGTATACGTTCCCAACCACCGCGCTTCTAATGTTTACTATACGGAGGTGGCTCATTACCCGCAGGCAGCAGAGGCCGCGCCACAGCCGACAGCTCACCTGCCTTCAGCATCATCTTTGGGAAGTACTGCTGGACGAAGCTCTCGGTGTAGAAGCTGTGCTGAGCATTGTGCAGCTTCTCAATGTTGTGCGCCAGCTCATGAGCAATGACAACCCACCACCAGACAGCAGCCTCGGCCTTCTTCTGCCCATCACCAATGTCCGCTGCATGCAGTTGGTTGAAGTACCGCAGGTTGCAGAAGATACTGCCTTCGCTGTTGAAGGCAATCGTCGTGCCGGAGTCGTCATAGAACATGTGGAGGGCTCTAGACTTCACCGAGTAGACGTCTCCGACGTGTCGAACGAGGACAGCAAACGCGTTGATGTTCTCGTGGTTCTGAGAAAGGAATTGTTGGACGTTCATGTTGAGGTTCCTCATGACAAAGACAGGCATGCCGTTGGATGCTTCGGCGGCAAGCTGTAAATCTTGCCTGGGTACGTCATCACAGTATGTAGCCTGCTCCTTTACGTCTTGCGTCACTGGCGGACTGAATAGAGTAGATGCACTGTGGGCTCTTGTGGAGTTAACCGCTTTCAGCAAATTGTCTCTGACACTTGACAGCCCACCTTGCTGGATAGTGCCCTGGGCCTCCTTTGCTTTGCGCTCATTTGGTGGTTCACTGACAGCGCCGCCGCTCTCTTCTAGTCCGAGTCTCTTTTGGATATTAGAGAAGATGTTCCTTCCCCACTGCGGCAAATCAGCTGCGGGAGTGGGCGTTGCCGCAGTGGGCGATTCGGGGCTGTCGAATGAGCCTGGCATTACCGGCATCCTCGGTCTCTCGCGAGGTGTCGAAGGACCAGGCTCGTCTTGCTGCCTGGGTTGTTGCGCTTGAGCCCGCTCTCGCTCTTGATCTCGCATCCTTGCCTGTTCAGCCTCCAGAGCTCTGCGCTTCTCCTCTTCCGCTACCCTAGCCTCTGCCGCCTTGACACGGAGGATACGATCCACATTGTACCCACGAGACCGCAGATCCAGCAGATCAAGCTTTAGGAAAGGCTCAAAGAAAGTATATGCCTGCTGAGAGGGCCGGTGAAGGATATACTGGCAGATGGCGTATCCGACTTGGTACATGTCTGGGCGCGGACGATCCGAGGCAACGTAAAGGACAAGGCCCTTGTTTGTGAGGGCGGCTGCTGCAGACTTCTTCTCCGTATTAGATTGGCCATGTCCACGTAATGTTCGCCGAAGGGCTAAAGATCGAACTACCTCGACTACGAGGTTCTTCTCTAGCCATCTTGCGTCATGTTTAATGGGGTCGCGAGCATGCTTGGAATACTCATGGATGAAAATCTTGGACCGTTCAATGACATGCTTGCGAAGCCAGATTGAACCGTCCTGGCTTTCGCTATGTCCACCGACCCTCAAGTCGTCGCTCACAAGACTGCCCAGGGGTTGAGAACCCAGAGCGACGTAGAAGGCCTCCAAACCGTCTTCTTCCGGTGCACAGAGCAGACCCTCCCTGAATAAGCGGTAGCTGATGTAGTCGTCAAGAATGACGATTTGGTCGGGCGAAGCCAGCTGGTATTGTCTGATAGGACTGTCATCTTCATCTAATTCTGCGCTATCGCCCTTGGTGGCAGGTGCCTCCTTGAATGCGAGCAAGAACCGTGATGTTTTCATCCTTTTCCAAAGTTCTTTGTCTCTTTTCAGAACACTGACATCTTCGGCCAGAGACCTAAGCAGATTGAGGTATTTCTCTGGACTTTGAAATACGCTCAGCAAACGAGCTGGCTCACCCGCAGCCATCTGGGCAATTTCCAGCTTTGTCGGCTCGTTCTTCGCCCCAAGGCTGAACAAGAACGAATTTGCTTGTTGGCCGAAGTCAACAAAGTCGAAGATGTCTCCGTACGTCGAGGAGCTGCCGAGGTAGCAATTCCTAGGGCTGATATGCGACACGATGTTGTTGTCAGACTTCTCCGATACTTGGGAAGGCAACCTTCGTCGCACTACAGGGACGATTGGTGTATCTTGTAGTCGAGTGATGATGGTCCTATCCAATTCATTTACCCGGGTTGCGAGATAATTGAAGACCGTGATGGCAGCTCGCGAATCTTGTGGAATACTTCTAAGCAAGCGGTTGACACAATCCAGCAAAGGTGGATCCCGTTTGACACCGAATTTGGGAGCATGTTCCTGCAAGTCTTTCCTTAAAATATTGAAGCCAAGTACCGAAGCTGCCTCGTTTGTATAGCAGCTCCCAGGCGAGACAAGGCGATCGGATTTCCCATCCAGTGGAAGGAATGACTTCCCGCACGAACCAATGTCGAACAAACCATATCGATTGCTGACATGATTCGAAACAAAGTATCGCATAGCGTGGTCCCTCAGCCCTTCACTTGCAGATGACATGAGATCGACAAGTTCGGGCGCCGATGGGAAGGCCCTCAAGCCGAGAGCTGTGAGAAACTTGCCTTCGGTCGAATTGGCACGATACATGCCTGGCCATTGCAGTATCTTGACCTCAAGAGGTCTGAGCGCCGCGTTAGGTTCGAGCAATTCGGATACCTTGTAAAGTTGAGTGCTGGGCTTCGAAAACTCTTGTCCGGGTGGTCCAGCCTCCGCCGGGCAGATTCGGGAGTCCTTAAGCTTTTTGAGGTCGTCGTTGGGAATATCCGCCCGAACTGATGCCAGATACCTGATAAGCTCAACGTGACTCCATTTCGCCTGTCCTTCTGACGATGGATTAAGCAGACGCTGGAAAATGATGTCTAGCGCGACCGTCTTTCGTACTCCTAGAGCGGACAAGAATTTGTCCTTCAGCCCCGAACATTGTTGAGAAATGGTTGGCAGATCGTCGAAAAGTCTGACAGTGCTGAAGAATGAATCAGTCGGTTTTCTCATTCCAAGCTTGGTCGGCAGAACGGTGTTAGCCTTCAACAGTGACACCACTGTGTCCTTTGAGCTTTGGTTGAGGCTATCCCAACCTTTGGAGATCACTGCCAACACTTGTACCGCCATTTCGGGGTCTTTCGTGAGATCCTCGCTCTCGGGTCGGCTCGATCTCGTCTCTAGGAGGAACCGAAGCCAAGGAACTATCTCCAAAGCTTCCCAGCCCAAGGCTCTTAGATCATTGATGTTGATATGCCGCGTGAACTCAAAAGGGATAGTTGTCGGAGGAAGTGGGAGGCCGGCTGAAATTTTACCTGGAATTGTGAAGTTCTTGATGCTTCCCAGGGTGATGATACCACCTTGAGCAGCGCCATTATCGCCCAAAGTCGCAATTGCGGCATCGAGTAGCCGATCTCTATCTGCAGCGCTGAGCTCCCCTTGGGCGGCCTTTTTGCTGGCCCACTGAAGAAAGGCTGTGAGCTGGCCTTGGTTCATGGGATATTCAGACAGCTCTTGCCGGACGTCATCCACAGTTATCTCGGACAACAGATCATAGTAAGTCAGCTTCCTTACAAATTCTATGTCTTTGAGCTCCGCAGGAATGACTGGGATGCCAGGCACGAACTTTGTGAGCTCTGCAGACCCAATTCGGACTTGGGTCGTTAGGCGTACACCGCGAGTGCTGTATATCTCGATGTGGGCCTTTTTGTAAGAAGTCCAAAATGCCTCTTCAATAATCTGAGAAACCTGAGCGCTTGGGGTAGACTCTCCGAAAGCAAATGAGTTTAAGATATGCAAAGCCTCCGGCATGTGTTTGGCAACTAGTTCCTGGCCGATTTTGGCTCCAGGAGAATCTGCCGCCCGCTGTAGCTTTTTCTGAAGCTCGTCCATTTCATTCGCAAAAGCAAGCCTGGTCATGATGCCGGCTGCACGTAGCATCTCAATGTTCCAGCTTCTGACCCAGCGGGCGTTAAGATCGATAGCCTCCCGCTCTACAGTCGGGATAACTGATGGAGCGGAAATGTGCATGCCTGCGCCAGTAGTTTGCGTAGTAGGGAATCCGATAAAAATACGACCACCGGGCCTCTTGCTCGGTAGCACGGATGCAAAGACATCTATAGCCTTGGACAAGGGGCGTGACTGGGTTGAGGTCTCCGATGCCTGAAGCTCGTCATGCGATGATGTCAGGATGGCAAGTTTAGTGGTCTTTGGCGGAGGCTTCTTGGTGGCACGCTCCAGCTCGGCGGAGAAGCTAGCTGTCACGGACGTTTTGATACTAGCAGTTGTTACCTTTAGGAAGATGCTAGAGTTGGAGAGCGCAGTGATGTCTTCGGATATGGCATCTTGTACGGCTTTCTCCTCCTTGGCAACCTTCTTGGCTTTCGAAGAAGTCGTATTGGCCGTTAGCCTTGAGAAGAAACTCCTCAATGAGGGCACTTCCGCATTCCCCATACCATAAGACTCGTTGGATTTAGAGGAGGTCTGAGGCTTCCAGCCCATGGCGCTCATATATGAAGCATCGATCTGCACGCTAGCTCTATCGACTTTTTGGATCTTCATGAGGCGGTCTTTGGTGGTTGTCTCGATATCCCTGTGAAGAGAGACGTCCACACTAGGGCTCGTCTTCTTCTGCAACGACATAATCTGGTAATCATCTATCCAGAACTCAATGTGTTGCAAGGCCACAAACGTCAAGCTGGTAGCTAAGAACTGACCAACAGATAGAAGATTTGGCAGAGTGGTCGTGGAGTTTCTGTAGTCCAGCACGAAGGCAGTATCGTTGGACCGTTGCTCCTCGTCCAGCAGCAGCTTCCTGGTGAAAAGGGCATTGCCCTTCCAGTAGAACGCCATGGCCTCGCTGCCTGAACTGATGAAGGGCTCTTCGCAGTCTGCGAATACACTATAAAAGCCCACGCCAAATGCGCCAATCTTGGTCTCATCTGGGTTTCCCTCTGCGATCCTCTTGAGTCTCCCCCAGTCTGTTTTAGCGAAGGGCTGACCGTTATTGGACACAACCAAGCGGCGCAAGGTATGATGTTGTAGTACATGCTTCAGCAACTCCGATCGGTCGGGGGTCGAGGGGAGAGGGACCTGTGTTGAAGGTAATGTTTCCCATTTTATCTTAACAGTGGTCGCTTGGGCATCCGCAGCATTCTGTATCAGCTCTCTCAATGTCGTCCATTCTCCCGAGTATCTTGCAAGCACCTTGTCTATCAGAGCTCTGGTATCTACTGTGACCGCTTCCTCGTCCTCGCCGTGGTTGAGGGCGGCAGCGCGAAGCTTGCCATAATCCATAGTGGGCGAGGCCTCTTGTGTGAGACGTGGGCGTGTATCGTGGCGGAAACCGAAGCTCGTATTACTATGTCTTCAGCTATACACTGAACTCAGATGATCTGGCACAGGCAGAAATGTTGTTTGAGAAATGCGGCGGCGGAAGACAGGTGTATTATAGCATGGGGTTTTTCGGTGGCGAAGCCGGAACAAGTGAGATGCGCCAGACGGGATTCAGCGCTGGACAGCCATGCGAATGGCGAACTCTGAATAGACCAAGAAGCAAGAAGACGAGTCTATAAACGAGAAAGAGAGAAGGAAAAGGAGAAAAGAGCAGATATGTCGGGCGCGTGTTGTGAAGTTATGGTGACAAAGGCGACAGCGCCTTTGCGTGGCCTCGAGGAAATTCGGAGCTGCTTGGACAGGATGACGATATGGAACACTTGCCCCCCGGCCACTGAAACAATGCCCATTGGTGTTTCCCAGCTTTCAGGGGTCCCCCGACCGACGGCAGCCTTGCCACTAAAGTCCACTAACTCCGCGCGCCTGTGCACGCCACCGATGCAGCGCTAATGTAGTGAGCTGTTGCAGCACTGGCGCCTTTCTAGAACCACAGGCAAACAGGTGAACTCGAAGGTCAGAGGTTTGACGCGTAGATTTCTACATAAAGTATACCTGACGCCACCAGTCTCACATCTGCCTTCTAGTCAGCGGATCAGAGAACATTATTCCATTACAGTTCTACCTGGGTATATTCCAACGTGGGGACAGGGCAGAAGGCCACTGGTGTCTGATAGAGTATGTCACGGATAATATGATTAAGAATGATGAAACATGCGCAAGTTGATTTTGCCTGCGGTTTCATTTCTAGTATCAAGGTGCAGGGCTTCTGCGTCTTGTGCCATCTGCACTCCGGCTACGCCGCCTGTCTCTCGAGCGCGGTCTGTAGCGCTCTTCTACTCTAGGTTGCTCGACCTTCGGGCTGCGAGAACGATCTCTTCGCTGTCTGCGATGTGCTCTATCGATGCCCCGATCCCGGCTGTGACTCCTTCTGCGCCTGTGACCGTGCCTTCGGTGGTCATCCTCATAACGCCTTGATGGCACATCACCCTCGTGATCTTGGTTAAAGTCTCTTCGTCGGTCCTTGTGGTGACGTTCCTCTCGCGGCTTGTGGTCATCCTCGTCTCTCCTCCTCGGTGATCTGTCACGGCGCCTGTCTCGGTCACGACTGCGACTGCGGCTTCTGTGTCGCCTCCGATGCCGTCTTTCCGAGTCCTCGTGCCGTCCATGTCGCCTACGATCCGCGGTGTCTTCCTCTTTGGGCTGCTCACTTGGTCCTTCCTGCGGCCCAACGCGCGGCTTTGCTACTTCCACTGCGTTGGCACCAGTCTGATTCCGTTGCTTGACTGGCAAGCCAAGGGCACGAGCTAGCGCATCTTCCTCGGCTTCTTTGACCCGTTTGATCTCCTCCTTTCGCTCTCTGGCAGCTCTTTCTTCCGCAGTTTCGTCTGACGGCCCGCCATCTGCATCATTGTTCTTGGCGTACCACTCCAGATCGCGACCCTTCTGCCATCGACCAACGGGAGCTTTAAGACTGTGGCCCAGGTAATTTTCACGGTGGGCTGAGCTTGCCACCTCGTCCCAGCTGAAGTTGACGCCGCCCCGAGAGCCCGACTTGCGAATACTGGATACAAGATCCATCTCGCAGGGATTGATGATTGTTTCGGTGGGTGTGGGTTGACTGATGGCTGTGTACGAAAATGGAGCTGGTTTAAAGTTGAAGTGTATGTAAATATCCAGGTTTGCGTTGTAGACTCCAACCCCAGATTCTCCAAGGCTTGATTGACGTCCGTCTAGAAATTGGGAGGCGGGGCATTTCCGCGATTGCAAGCCTGCCAGACTTTATTTAGCACCTGCAAGGGCCCCCAGGTTCGTCCCACAGGGCATATGCACTAGGTATGCTGCCAATTGGCTGCCCCACCAGCTCTGAAAACGATCGACCTTAACCTAAAGCCTCGGCCAGCAAACGCCAAGCTCGAGCTTCATCTCTCAATTCGCTTAAGGTTCACGGTCGCAGTCGCATTCCTCACGCCCCTTCTGCCTCGTTGCGCCGGGCAGCAGCAACAACAACCCGATTCGTTTTCGAGCACCTATTCTACACCTGTTCTTGGGCATCATATAGGAAAAGCTTCGATTATGGCGTCTACCGACGTTCCTCTGGACGAGATCCAATGGCATCACCCTCAGCTCGCCGACTCGATGCAAGGCATCCACAGCAACAGCGTCCTGTTCTACTTCGCCGAGTCGCCTTTCTTCGACAAGACCTCCAACAATGCCGTCATTGCCAACCAGGCCATGTTTAACCCGGCAATGTATCAGTACATCCAGACGCGCGAGGCCTTCGAGGGTCGGCTCAAGACCATGAGCGGCGTCGAATTCATCGTCGCCGAGCAGCCTGCGCAGATGGCACCCGGCACGGGAACCGGCGTCTGGGTCATCCGTAAGCAAACACGACGGAAGCGCCCCGGCGACGAAGATGAGATCACGGTGCACTCAAGCTACTACGTCGTTGGCTACAATATCTATATGGCCCCCACGCTGGCGGATATCCTAAGTTTCAGGATGGCTACCATTACCAATTCGCTGCGTAAGTGCTTCCCGGCTGCAGACGAAGCCAGGACATGGTCGCCGGCACAAGGCCATGCATACAAACCATTGCCGGCGACTACCATTACCCGAGACCGCCAACTAGCGGCTTCCAAGGAGGCCACACCCATGCCGGAAAGCCAGGCAAGCAAAGCATCAGAAACAAAGAAATCAGCACAGTCCTCGGTACTCGACGCGCGGCTAGCCGAGCACTCGTTCGCCATTCAAATGCAGTATGGTGGCGAGTACATGGATGAGAACCCTATCACTGGCCATCCAGGCAATTTCCATCTCTCTTCCACCGGTCGCAAGGAAAGACCAAGGGCACCCACGCTGAACCCACTCACGACGAACCTGAAAACCCCAGTAGCAGCCAAGCCTGTCGACAAAAAGGAAGGGACCAAGGAGGCCAAGACACCAAAGACACCCAACAGCGGCATATCCAAGCCGAAGCGAAAGAAAACCAAAACTGGTCTGACACCAGGAGCCACGCCTTTGTAAAAGGAATGCTTCCGGTGTCAGTCATCGAGGCCAGGACGTTACGAATATTGATCATAGTCAAAACAAAGCTTTCGTCTGGCACGTTGAAGATTAGGCTCATCCGCTTAGCCGCCGAAGCCACACACTCAATTTATTACGTTTATTAGCATATATGGAGGCGTTGGAGACACAAAACGGTTATGGACAGGATGGACGAAAGCATTTGATACCCCTTGAAGAGATCTACTGAGTATGAATAGAATTCTTAACACTCATTACCTTTAGTAGCCAAGCGGTCGACACAGGAGATGACACATTTACCAGATCCCAGTAGGAAATCGAATGGCAATCATTCTCTCTGTCAGCCGTCTTAGCAAACCGTTTGTCAAACAGTGTGATCGACGTTGTTTTCAAGATACTGCTGAAAATCATGACATCATCAGTGTCCTTGCAAGAACTTGCGTAAATTTTCACTGGCTTAGAATTCGAGGATTACAACAGGTATTGATATTGTTGACAATCGGCAACTTGGCCTCATGTAAACTCTCATGTTCGCTATTTGGTCACAACGCGGTGGCGTAGTGAAGCGGTTGGGTACTCATCTTTGCAATTTACGAGTGCCTTGGAAGTTCTCTCTCCATTCCTATGATTGAGGTGGTTTATAGCATTAAGTGTATCCTGATCCCATATCTTATTGCGCTACCCATCCTTTGCCAGGAATCTTCTTCTGTACAATCTTCTTTACTGCAAGCGGCCACCCCTGACCACCAGCTCCCTCAGCTCTGAGATACGGCACAACGAAACTTTCCCTTATCGCCGGGTCATCTGTTTTCACCTCCTTAATTGGTTTCCCGTAGGTGAGCAGCGGCGTGCCCTTCGTCAACGCTGCGAGTTGTGCGGCCGTAACATTGGTAAGAGCGATCATCCTAGTCTTGGGCGTCTTGACTGCATCGACCCCTGCAGCGGCACGTTGAAGATGCGAATACACAATGTATTCAGGGCATTCTTGGGGGCTGAAGTGTGAGAGGGACGATGAAGGATGGATATATACGCACTTGTCCACGTCATCCTGGCTCGCTGTATCGATGGGGTGGAGTGGCACATAGGGCACGTCGATGGCACGTCGAGGTTTCCTGCCTACTTCAGGTGGATTCGGTGCTATGTCACCACGAATGGCAACTTGGTCGATGAAGCCGGCGGCGACCATCTGCTTGAGGGCCGTGATTTTCTTCGGCGATGGCCGATCAAGCTTATCCTGGAAGGACAGGTTGGCAAAACTTGGAATATCCTTTTGCAGGAGACTGGTAATCTGCTTGCGCAATTTCTGCGTCTCCTGAAGAGCCTTGAACCGTACAAAGTGATTCTCACACCACTGCTCGCTGGAGTCGTGCGCGAACTCGCCAACAACCTGAAGGAGTTTGATCGCATCCGAGGCATCATCGAGCGAGCGGAAGTTCCGATGGACCTTGTTGTACTTTTGCCTTGCGCGCGCCTGCTCTGTTTCTGCTATCACATCTTCATTAGTCCGGAAGGACCCTTCTTCTCTCTCCGCGATGGCCGGGATTGCTACGCTTTCAGGAATGAATATCTCTTGAACCGAAAGCCCAGCTACGAGAGCAATGGTATAAGGCATACAGTCGTGAAGATGTCCTATCAGAAGGATGCGGGCAAACCGCGGCGGCAAGGGAAATTTGGCCATGGTGGATCCAATATCTGTTGCCTGTCCTTCGAGTGTGATAGCGGAGAGATAGGTAAGCAGCTTCTCGGCTTTGGCCAAGCTCGATCGCTTGGGAGGCGTGGGGAATGGGAAGTTGACCACGTGCTGAAGCCTCATTGCTTTGAGTTGTAATACAATACCCTCGATGGGCATCTTCAAGAGCTCTGGATCAGCGAATTCGGCGAAATCTCTCTCGTAGACGGCTGAGGAATAAAGCCGATAGCAGTGTCCAGGTCCTGTTCTTCCAGCACGGCCAGATCTTTGATTGGCGCTGGCCTTGCTAATCCAGCCAATCTCGTAACTTTGTACGCCGCTCTCCTTGTCAAAACGCCGCGCTTTGGCTCTCCCGCAATCAAATACATAACGAGTACCTGGGATGGTCAAACTAGTCTCAGCAACGTTGGTTGCTAGTACGATCTGCCGAGATCCTTCTGGTGGTGGTTCGAAAACTCGCATTTGCTCTCGCGTCGGTAGAAGTGAGTATAGGGGCAGGATGTGCATCTTCAGTGGTCCAGTCCCCGCCTCCTCGTCGGGTATTTCGAATTCCTTATCATCATCCTCGTCCTCGTCTTCATCGTCGATGAAATTGACTTCGTCGTAGTCATCTTGCGTTGCGTCGTTTGTTTGACCAAACTCAATATCTTCCACCTCCAGGGGGGCATCATTGGCTGAGATCCGAACCTTTGGATACGCAGCTGAGCTCCAACCTCCCGATGCTTGCTTCAACATCTTGCTCAAGCGTGAGATCTCGTCGTGGCCTGTCAAGAAGACAAGCATGCCCCCGGGCGGGAGCTTCTTGTGACCCCTCGTGATCTTCTTGTAAGCCTCCTCCACATAGTCATGCTTGGTCTGACGGGCGAAGTGGATGGTCACCGGGAACTGCCTTCCCTCGATATCCAATACTGGAGGGGGCGTAGGAAATAAGACTGGGTTCTTTGTGAGGTCGTCTATCTTTAATGTCGCAGACATGATGATCAGTTTCAATGGCTTCACAGTCGCATCTTCGTCGGCCAACTCCTGCCTCAGCTTAACCACACGGCTAAGCATACCGATTAGGATGTCTGTGTTCACACTTCTCTCGTGAGCTTCATCGATAATGACCGCTGAGTATCGGCGCAGAGCAATGTCGCTGGATACCTCTCGTAGCAACACACCATCGGTCATGAACTTGATGGCTGTCTTCTCATCAGCGGTGCCCTCGAATCTGATCTGGTATGCCACTTTCTGTGAGTGGTTGCCGAGCTCTTGCCCGACTCGTTTCGACATGCTGACAGCAGCCACCTTTCTCGGCTGGGTGACTCCTATCAGGCCTGGCGTAGGCGAGTCGGACGATCCATAGCCAGCCTCAAACAGGAACTGTGGAACTTGTGTTGTCTTTCCGGAACCAGTGGCACCACATATGACGACAATATTATTGTTGTGAATGGCCTCCATGATCTTCTGCTCCTCTGCTACGACGGGCAATTTGAGTCTTGCTTCCTGAATTTCTGGTGATCGCGTTACAGGTACGCTGTAAGCTTTCCTGGTGTTATCCTTTGTTGATTGTAGTTCCAGCGGCAATGGGTCCTGTTCAAGAGGGCGTGGCTTGAAATCTTTCGGTTTCGGTATGTCGATTATGTTGGCTACAGAGTCGACCGGGTCGTAACCCAGAGCCTCGTTTCTTTGCTGATGAGCCCACGCCTTGAACGCCGAAGACCGGTGTTTCGTGTCAGCTGGCTCATCGCCAGAACCTTCGTCACTGTCATCATCCGACATGTCCTCGTCTCCAGAGCCAGATTCAGCATCTGACGATCCTTTGTCTTCGGCGTCGTCCTGTTCGCTTACTGCTTCGCTCTCGGAGCTATTGATCTCACTAACATCTTCCTCCCCCGAACTGAGGCCATTCCATCCATCTTCTGAATCTGATGAAGGTTCTACCTCAGGCTTAGGCTCCGGAAGAGGGGCCAAAACTTTTGACGCGGAGAATTTCGATACAACTCCTCCACGCTTTTGGCGCTTTTGGATCATGGGACGGCCACCTCCGTCAAGTTCAAGAGGGCGTTTCAACCCAGAGCCAGCTTGAAGCGTTTGCTGAGCAGGCGCAACTGGAGGTGACACTGTCGATGGCTGAGTCGCTGCCTGAGAGACAATCTCTCGCGGCTCTTTGATTCGAGGCACTTTGGTGACCTGAGCAGCTCCGACCCCGTCTGCTGATGCTTCCGACTCACTGTCTGAGTCGTTCCGGTGCTCGAACAGCTCTTCGTCTTCGCCGTCGCGCAGTCCCGCCTTATGTTCTTGGAGAGCTCTCTTTAATGATTGTCTTTTTGTTTCCCTCCCTTGGCCCAGGGTGCGAGTGCTGAAGAAAAGACTGGTGTCAACCTTGTTGTCGGCCAATTTCGCCAGCAAAGCCCTGTTTTCATCGTTCTTGAGCTTGTTATCGATGTACTTCTCAAGTCTCTTGGCCTTCTTGCCGCTGACTTTGACGCCTTGGTCCTTCAGCTCGTCTCGCAGCTTCTTGGATTCGGCAGCCTTCTTGCTTGGGATAATCTCCAGTGCATTGCTGTCAGCTGCGACAGAGTCTCCGCCCTCAGGCCGGTCCTCGGCGGTCGCTTTTTGCCTTGCGAGCACCTTGTGCTTTCGCTGCCGGGGAACAAATTTCTTTGCCATTTTGAGTGATGAGACTCAGTGAGTGGAGTGACAAAGTTGACGCCAACCGAGAGGCAGTTGATAGTCTGTATGCGCCGATCGGGAACTCTACAGGACTCTTATCACCGCACCTTGTGTGGCAATATTCCCATGGCCGGTTCCGATATCACATAAAGTTCGATTCCTAATAAAAACACCTGCGTTTTGATGATTTCACAGTAGCGGCAACCTCATCGAGTATGCGCTTTTGAAAATTTGACCGCCCGGCAGAAAGGCAGAAAGCATCGCGCAGTGCTAAAATTGGTCCGAGTGGGGTGCATTGTGCATGGGTCCGATCCACTTCCATCTAAGCTGGAGGGGTCTAAGTTACCTAAGGTCTTGAATGTTAACACCAACCGTCTACGCTTTTTGCATACAACTTCCTCAAATCATAAAGGGGTCGCCACGGACACGTTTCACATGGAACATCGGCCCACATCTAAACACACAAATAATATCAGAAGAACGTGGGTTCAATTACACTGTGAGCGGAAAATATGGAGACCCATGAGGACCCGTTCCCAGCGCCCTCCAAGGAAGCAGTCGGACTAGTCGATGGTGTCGAGACTCAAGCTTCGTCGACATTCTTTTCGGACAAGATCATGGTGACCTTGTCACAGGAGGGTCGGCTATCACAATGGGTGAGCACATCTATCCTCACTTTGCACAGAATGGCAACTAAATCACCATGCCTAGATCCAAGTTTCACTGTCTGCACCATCCGCTGCAAGCGTTGACATGGCTTTGCCTGATACAAGCCTGTTGCCTTTACCGCATCTGACGCCGAAAACCCTACTGGGAGGCGGTGGCGAAGACAGAGAGTCCTCTGGCCAGCTTTACGCAGTCCACATTGCGAGTTTCATTGCTCGGAAAGACTCCGATGAGAAGCGGACACTTCTTGTTGGCCTCGGGCTCCTCAAGCCGAAACCAGACAGGGAATCTTTCTTCGATGTGATTGAACTCATTCAGAACATTGTGTAGCATCATCAGAAAGCATGTAGCTATTCGATCATTGCGCAATCCGCTCCTGGGATCATCATCTTACACTAGTGTAGTGACTGTGAAGGAAAAAGTCCACTACAGAGCAGGGTATTCAAATACATCGACTCTAGGGAATATTCATGTTTATACCCCAACGCAGGTCCCCATGGCTTGCCAAAATTGTGTGTGCAATACCTTCGTATCGCATCATTTGATGCTAATGATATAACATACATAGACGGATACCTTATCAGCACATTACATTCTTAAGAGACAAACGATGGGGCAAAATTTATTCTGTAACAAGTGGACATATATGAAGTGAGCTCCCAAGCCTTAGATCGCGAGTTTGAAGTTCATAATATGCTCTATATCAATAACATTTGCGAAGGGAAATGATGCCCTACAACAGCATCTACGTGGGAGCCTGAACCACCACAGCACTTGGTGCAAGTGCCGTCTTCGCTGCTTTCTCATCAAAGGCATCTCGCTCGATCTTAAATCGCATTTGGCACCCTGCAGATACTCGTTAGAAAGCCAGGCACTCATGAGCAGACTTAATGTGCTTACAATCGCCACACGAGATGGGCTCGTATTTGGCTGGGTTTGTTTGCGAGATACAGCTGGGGATGACGCTTTCAACACAGTTGAAGTTGAGACCTACATTCGAATCTCGAAGTTAATGAGAGTCCTTGATATAAACGAAATTCGAACTTCCTCACCAAAGAAGAAAGGCATTGAGACGCGCTCAAGAGGTGATTCATTTGTGACTCGATGAACTGTCGATATATATGTATCATTGGTAAGGCGCATCATGTAGTCACCGATGTTCACGACAAATGTTCCCTCGATAGGAGGTGCCTTCTAGTTATTAGCTTTGGACTTCCATCAAGGGCCATTATCAGTCTTGCCTTGATCCACTGGCCTTCCCTATTCAGCACTTGCAACCCACCTATGTCATCCTGCCACAATAGAGTAAAGAGTTGCAGGTCTGTGTGGCTGCCAAGACCGACGAATTCTCCCTGAATCTCCTGTGTGCTCCTCGGGCGGTAGTAGTTGAACACGGAATCCGCGCCAGGATGTGTGACCTTGCTGTTCCAGTAGTCTTCCGCCAGGTCTAACGATAGCGCAAAGGCCCTCACCAACCTCCTCGCTAGTTGCAGGCAATCTGCCCAGTAGGCGACGCACTCCTTCTTGAAGTTGGGAAGATGCGCGGTACCCTCCCACACGAAATCCTCGCCCCTGATCCAAGGCCTCACTTCTGATGGTACCTCGGAAAGATCCATAGGATGATCCGGGTCGAGCTCAGGGGAGTATCGAAATGAGAACGACTCTCTAACGTCGACACTCTCGCTCGGGGAAATGTTGGTAGTCAGTTCTCCAGAGTAGCCATTGTAATATTTGCTATGCTTGCTGGATATTGTATCCTTCTTCTCCCGAGGCTGCCTCATGAAGTTTAACCCCTGCTCCTTTGCTTTGGCAATGGTTTCTTGTGATATTCCGTGGTTCTTGACGTAGAAAAATCCCGTGTTCACCGCAGCTGAACGAATTTCCATGGCAACTTCCTTCCGCTTCTTGACATCGTCGGAAAGGAGATGCCTCAGGTCGATGATGGGTATCTCATCAGGAGTACAATTGCGTGGGGGAGTGACGAGCACGTCACGATATACTGGGCCTAGGGCGGTTCGCAGTTCAAGCTTGGTGGTAGCCATATTGGTAGTTGTAAGGTCGGATATTATGGATTTACAAACAACGGTACCATGCGTAGGCGAAGATTAACACCATGTAGTGTAGTATGGAAATTGTGGTCTAGCCGACATGTGCGGATCAAATGGCGATTGAAGCAGGGGGTAATGATAACGTTTTCCCTGTTGGCGACTTATATGCGACGTATCCCTCAGATTAACAAAGGGATCTATCTTGTTAGTTATGTTCAGTCATCGGTGGCCTGTTCTTCAGCAATAGTGACCCATGGGGATCATTGCTTTCCGACGGCTTCCTTTCGATACACCATTTACGACTTCGGTAAAGCGCTTATGAATCTAGCTTTACATACTGGTAGTCAGTCTTGTTCCTGTTAGATAAGGCAACGGCCGACACCCGATCGATAAATGTACATACGCATTACGTAGATACGATTAGTGTCCGTCGTAGATTGGTGGAATCGGATATATGGATTCCGTCGGTCGCCGGTGGGCCGTTTGGATCTACCTGCATCCGCTCCTCGAGCCGTGAGTATGCCAATAATTCAGATAGCCGATACTTTAGTAGGATAGGGTTGGTTTCAGACAACAAATAGTAATTCTATCTGATTCGGAGATTTATATTTGTCCTTTAATACATGGGACACGAGGTGAGGCAACCAACATGTCCTATCATTATAATGCGACGGATGTTCTAATATAATCTAGTTTGTATTTAGATCAAAGCAACCAGCCATGCCTCTTTGGATCTTATTATAGATAAGGTACTATCCATGCTTAGATTCTTACTAGAATAACTTTATATAATTGGTGCGGATGACTACTCACTAGCATTCACTAATCCGGATGATTTGAATAACAGCAATGACCACACATCTGGGCTTTAGTCACTGGGCATAGTTGACTGCTATGTATGATTGGTGATGTGAAGCGTCAAACTGCTCCATAAGCCTTCTAACTGCGAGATGAAACTCGTTGGGCACTCACTCATAAAGATAACTGTCCAAGAGAAATAAGAACATTCATCTGAGCCACACTGGCCTTCATAATAGCGGACTTAAAACAATCCACCGACCCTGTCTCGTGAAAAGCCCGGGTGATGGGTGACTTCGAGATCATACGACCATGGAATTGTCAAATGCACTATACTGTGGAGTTCTCATTACTCCAGCAAGCGCCATCTAAATTATCCGAAGCTTCTAGCGACTGCCATCTGAAGGCTACCTACATCATCTCCCAGCACGTCTTCAAGTGGACTACATGCCTCTAATAAGGACAAGCTATTTGGGCTATCGGATGTTGTTTTTTCTAGTACGTCGCAAACAAGGATACAGTATACGACGGTGCTTAAGTCTCTATACACGGTGGTTTGTGGGATTTTCCAAAGTTGGTGGGTGGCGTATGTGGGCCACTACGCGAGAGACTTCAGAGAGCCATTAGTTTTGTCTACGATTCGCCCAATAGAAGATTTTTCAGGTCAAATAGTAACGAGCGTTTCATAATCATTTCAATTCGAGTGAGCCCGAGGGGATAACATCAAGTCCAACTTATACCCGATCCAGATGCGGGGAAGGGTCTGCAACTAATTACCAACAACCAATCTACGTGCCTAGGTATGCCCCAACCAGTAAGAAGGAAATTGTTCAATGACAAATGCCTCGGTAGCTATCGGTTTCATTGTGTAACATCTTGCCATCCTGCGGGGCAGATATAATACCTAGTGGCAAGAAGATATCTAGGCTGCTAGTTCATTTGAAATCTTGCACTGGTTGAGACCAGGTACGATACTCTTCGACTATTGTCTATTTCAACTCGATGGCGCCTCCAGCATCAGGAATCAAGGTGAACGCCAACGGCATCCCTGATTTCGACGACCTCCCACTCAGACCGACGGACCCCCACCATTCTGCTTGGGGCCTTTATGGCGACCAAGATGAGCTGGGGTTCTTGAACCGCTTGACAGACGAGCGAGTGGCAGCTGCCGCCAAGAATGAGATCCAGACTGGCTACAGGTAACGTTCGAGACGTTGGAGATCGGGTATTTGCTCATCATAGTACAGAGTCTCCCTCAACTGGCCGCTGGATGCACAGGCAAAGAGATCATTCTTTCAGAGAGCAAGGTTTCACCAGGACATCTTCCCCAAAGCACCTGCAACTGTGAACGATGACATCTGGACATTCAACTCCCAGGTTTCGACGCAATGGGACGGACTACGTCATTTTGGGTACCAGAAAGAGAAGCTCTTTTACAATGGTGTCACCATGAAGCAGATCCACGGTTTCAACGAGCAGGGTAAGAGCACGGTCAATGGCATACAAGGTTAGTTCGGTCTAGGTAGATCTCTCGTGTGACTTACTGAGCGAAAACAGCATGGGCAGAACAGGGTATTGTTGGTAGAGGGGTGCTGGTCGACTTGCACAGCTGGAGGGAGGCCCACAGCGAGTTCAGCGCATACAATACTTTCGACTCTACTGGAATCCCGCTAGCTGATTTGGAAGCCTGCCTCAAAGCCCAGGGGACGAAGCTTGAATTTGGTGACATACTGTTCATTCGATCCGGTACGTTCTAGACTGAATATTGGGCCCTTGACAGCTCCGACGTTAATTGTTATCAGGTTTCATGGCCCAACATGCCCAGAAAAGTTCGGACGAAATATGGGCACATCAGGACCAAATGCCTCATCGTTTCGTTGGTGTCGAGCAAAGCGAAGATATTTTGAGATGGTTGTGGGAAAACTTCTCAGCAGTTGCAGGCGACCAGCCGGCCTTTGAGTGTTGGCCTACGCAGAAAGACTGGCTGCTCCATGAAGTCTTGCTAGCTGGCTGGGGTTGCCCAATCGGCGAGTTATTCGACCTTGAAAAGCTCGCGAAACACTGTCAGAAAGAAAAACGATGGAGCTTCTTCGTTGCAAGCGAGCCTTGCAATGTTCCGGGCGGTGTCGCCAGGCAAGTGAAGAGTTTACACTCCATCCCATCTTCTGAACTAATTAAGCTAGTCCACCCAATATCCTGGCGCTATTCTAGATGCAAGACATGATATATATGTTCTCTCCGGAGTGCAATCATGTTCATTCGATCTTTTGTTGAACCTGGGAACAAAACTTGGAGAGTGGGAGAGAAAAAAAAAAAAAAAAACAGGGGAAACTGGTTAGGGGTGTGTATAACTTATTCAAGGCGTGGCTTACTCATTTGATTATAATAAAACTGGTTTTTTAAATTCGGATCGACGTAACCTCCATCAACTGTCTAGGCACTTAAACGTTGTACATAGGCTGGTAAGTAACGCAATTAATTTGAACTTCGAATGGAAACCGAAGTAAATGTTATTAATAAAACATGCTCCCAAGTACTATATTGGCCATGGTAAGCTCGGGCTGAAGCACAGGGTTTGTCGGCGACGAGATTGTGTTATTGTTGGCATTATGGACCGCTTTGCAGCTCTAGCAGAGGGTGGTTCCTGAGAACACTAGACCTTGGCCGCGTGGCTATTCGAGAGCATTACATACTCTTTACCATGTAAAATCCCCGTCAGGTATTTCCAGCTGAAGACTTCAGAGAGATACTGTGTAAGCGATCCTTTGTCTTTCGAGCATGATAGGTTTCCCTCCATGACTGCGAGTTAAATGCCCACCGACACAATTGTTACGGTACATCCGTCTTGTAAGCCGCCTCAAAAGTTCCGGGTTCATCTATCACACCAAATTGTTACTATAGTGGCTCCAAGTCGAACACAATATGTACTTTTTTTTTTTTTTTTTTATTTTTTTTTTTAATTTTTTTTTTTTTTTTTAAACAATGAAATGATAATACCATAGACAGGAATTAAAAAAGAAACCCACGAGCTCTATAAGACGCACATTATACAATGAGCTGGGCCCCGCCCGCGAGAAACAAATGGAGAGTAATAAGCGCTACTGTGGGCGAAGGGTGACACGCGAGTAGTATCTATGGAGTTCGGAGATCATCAGTGGCATTGCGGTGGTGTTACCCGGGTACGAATTCCGGAAAATGTCCTCAAATGTTGCCTTACTAATACACAGCGGAGCAAAGCCCCAACACATGGTCCTGTAGTATTCAGATACGCCCGATAAAACGAGATTAGGATGTATTTGCTAATCTCCCGTTCCGTCTATGAATCGTCCTGTATACCAGACCAATCACCAGCGATTGGTAAGTGGGAGAGTTGCGGCTTTTGTGCAGCTTCAAATGTTTTCTTACGAAGGCAAGCTTGCTCTCATTCCATCCTCACCAGCATCTCGTCATTCCTTTGGCATATACCGACCATAGACAGGCCTGGTATGTGTCAACCCTTCCGGAATAGTCAATACCTCCCAGGGGATTACCCTTTGATACAAGATCATCACGCTTCATTAGGAATGGCATGTCAGGCAAATGGGTTACTGCAGCCGTGCAACGGCTAAGATTCGCGAACCGCTGATACAAAAGATCCAGTGAACTATCGCTTGCGATCACTGCAGCAAATGTTAGTTCTGTATATGCTCGGACAGACCACATCACTTACGTGCTCAGCCTTCGTGAGAGAGACTGTAATTTCTTGTCGTTGTCAGCCTCGCGGGTGGCTCTCTGCAGGGCTGCTTGATGTTGTTCATCTGCAGCCTTTTGAACCTCTTCGTGCGTTGGTGGTAGCCGCTCATTCTGCAAATCAACCTTTCGGGCATCCTCGAAACTGCTGATGGCATTCTTGATGCCCTCAGCGCCAAGCATGAGAGTGCCAGCAGGCAACCTTCCACCAGAAACGGTCTTGAGCTCTGTGACCTTCTCCGACTCCTCACGAAGAACCTGGAATACACGTGATAGCCTGCCGATGGCAAGGATTTTGTTCTTGATGGCGCGCCTCTTGTATTCGATTGAATCAGGGTCGTTGAGGGGGTCATTCAGAGGAGGCGACGAGGGTCCAGGAGAGGTGGTGAGTGGCGTCTCCTCCTTGAGCTCCTCTTCTGAGCAAGTGTGCAAGATGGCGATCAACATGTCAGTGATTTTCTCGCCGACGAAGGGTAGAGACCACGTGAAGACGTCCATAAAGTTGGGTAGCCAGTACGGGTGCGGCGTGCAGTTGAACTGTCGAATGTTCATAACGTTGTTCTCGTACTTCAACACGGCTGCCTTGTTGTTATAGACGTCCAGGTAGTTGGGTGCAGAGAAGATGGTCATAACACTAGGAAAGCCAGTCGTTCGCGTCTTTCGGTACATCCGATAGCCAGCATCCTGTGCCTCATGTGCCCGAATGACAGACAGGAGGTTGTTCTTCTCCAGGAAAGCGCAAGCGGCCGGGTACGAGAAGAAATATGAGCATCCTCGCACATGATTATGCATAAAGAATTCACTGGACTTTTCCTGGCCAAAATCCTCCAGTGGATCGGCCCAGAGTATGTCGCACATGAGTCCCTGCGTAGGCGGCTCTCGGAAGCGGTCAATGTTTCGTATATCGTCCAGAGTGTGCAGCTCGGGACTCAGGCCACCGTGGATACACAAGAACTGCTTGTTCATGACGGCGGCCAGAGGCAGGCAGCAGAACGACTCCATACAAGCCTCGTATATGGCTTCAGAGTACTTGTGCTTGCACTCCAGCTTGAAAGTGAAATAGTCGGTCAAATGTCGGCATTCGTGGTTTCCTCGCAGCAGCCACAGCGTCTTGGGGTAGTGTATCTTGAGACACCACAGGTACAGCACACACTCGATGCTGAAGTAGCCGCGATCGACGTAATCGCCCAGGAACAGATACCTTGTCTCGGCCGGGTCGCCACCAACTTCGAACAGTTTCATGAGATCGTAATACTGGCCGTGGACATCGCCGCAGACTGTGATGGGTGCATCCATCTCCAACAGGTTCGGCTCAGCACGAAGCAGCTCCGTGCCCTTTCTGATGATCCAGAGGGCCTGTTCCTCGGTCAGGCGACCCTCACGGTAGAAGTGTTGCTTCAGGAAGGTGATGTTGGGCTTTTCTTGGGAATCATCTTCAAAGAACTGCTCGTCGCTAGGCGTGAATGTCGCCGGAGCTTGTACATCTGTGCGAACCTTTAATTAGCCACAGCGATCGCAAAGAGAACAGGGGGCAACTCGAGTCGCAGAGGAGGGCTTCGAAGTGGCGGCGGGGTAGACGTTGTAGGACAAAGGACAGAGACAGGTTCCTACCTTTGCAGACCCGCTCCTGGGTGTTGACCTGCGTTCCATCTTCCATGCTATGGATGGTGAAGTCTATCTCGGGTACGGGCTTCTTTTCCTTTATGGCGCGAATGGCATTGTCGACTTGCATGTTGCGCTGCTCCTCCATGTTGGAGGGCGGCTGACCCTCGTCGGCCTCCATGTTGGACGGTCGTGAGGAGATGCGCCTGATGTCACAGGCGGTAGCGTTGTCGCGCGGGCGAGATCTGGGCAAACAATGGCTTGGTGATGTAAATCGGGCTTGCTGTGGATGTTGGCGTCGCAGAATTGGCTCGCAGCCGAGTTGAAGAGGCGAATAAATGTGTTGTAGAATAGGGCTGAGAAGGAGGCAAGTTGGGCGATAGAAAGGCGGGCAACTGTACAAAAAGGGTCTGCACAGGTTGGAGAGGCAGGCACAGGTCCAACTGGGGGTGCGCTAAAGTGCGGGCGGCCGAAGGTGTTGCAAAGTACATGTACCCAAGTACACAGAGGACAGCATCACAGCATGCATGTAGGCAGTGATGATACGCCGAGCAAGACACGCAGTGCAGTCCTCTCCTGCGATAAAGACGATAACGTAAGATCTCCTCGTTGGCGTAGCTCTACCCGAATCATTGATTCACATTCACAATATGGCTGATACGAGTACGGATTCCTCATCATCAGCCATGGGTGGGAACCTCTACTTAGTCCTCAGTCCTAGGCCGTCCCAATGAGGGCTAGGGAGGAGGCAACCTGGGGATGTTACAGATGCTACAGATCCTGTCAGCTTTCCATTCCAGCTCATCATTGCTTGGCTATATCGCACAAGCTTGCCGAGCAACCGAGTCACAAGTATCACCAGGTTGAGTGTCCCGACATTCGAATGGTGCCATGTTCTGGACCCGTTGGGTTTCCATTATCTCTCGTATTAAACCAATATACACCAGTCCGATTTGCCATGATTCCCACGGTACTCAAACAACGACAAATATAGCCAGGAAGGCCAAGCTAACCATCAATCACATGAAATGGGCCGAGCCTATTAACAGGTTTCCGACGAGGCAACCATGTTAGCATTGAGTTACGTCAAACGAGGCTCTTGCGAGGCGAATTTGCAAGCTGCAGTGCAATATACCAATCGAATGACAGTTGCTGGGAGTGTCCGACTTCTGCCAGGCGACGACACTTGAGCTAGCCAACCAAGCCGGGAGCTCGTTTAAGCCTTGGCCCAGCATCAAGGCCGATGACTTCATCAGACGAACGAATCTCAGATTGTATCGGTACTAGATTCTGGCCACGTGACACCCCTTACGATGAGACCAATCTCTCTCATGCTCTCCTTTGATTGTATCCGCCTGCTGTCAGGCTGGGGACCGCTGCCCCGCTGAAAAGCCAACCAAACATGTCGCCAATCGCGTCTTGTCTCTCGCTCAGCCAACGCTGCATCTGGGATTGCACTAACTAGCAAGATGAAGTCTATGGATTCTAGTCTATATCTCATGGTCCAACGCCGCACTGATTAATACGATTTGGTATGTAAGTTATGTCGGCTGATTAACCGCAGAGACTTAGACTGCGCAGTATCCACCGTCCACTAAAAGATCAGTCCCGGTCGTATATGATGAAGCATCGCAGGCGAGGTACAAGTATGCGCCCTTCAACTCCTCAGGCTCTCCCTCGCGACCTTTTCAAAGTGATTAGTTGAATCCCTCTTAGAGACGGGCCGAGGTAACCTACCCATAGGAATCTTATCTTTGAAGTAGCCCTTTGTCTCTTCCGGGATAAACTGAGTTATGTCGGTCTTGATGTAGCCTGGGCTGACGCTATTCGCACGGGCAAAGCCGACCCATTCAACGGCGAACGACTTGCCTAATTTCACGATTAGCAACTAGCACTAAAGACCAGGGCATGGCACGGTCGCATTCTATACGCACAAGCATGGATGACCGCCGCCTTGGACGCATTGTACGCAGTTTGCATCTGTGGGACGTTGGCGATATGGCCCGACATGGACGCTGTAGCGATGAAGCTGCCGTACGTGAAATTCTCCAGTTTCTGTCCATCGATGGTGGTCCCCTCTTGCTTCTGCCGTCGCCATTGCAGAGCAGCAGCCCGGGCGCAGAAGAAGGTGCCGTCGATATTGACCTGAAGAACCTTCTGCATCCTGTCAATGGGACCATCAATAAATGGGCCATCCTCCCATGCGATACCCGAGTTCGCAACGAAGACATCAAGCCTGCCGTTGAACTCCTTGACGATCTCATCAACAGCGTCACGAACCGCCTCCCAGGATTGGACGTTCACAGCATACGCCTTGCCTATAGACTGAGATTAGAACCGCAATACCGCCAAATAGTCAAATCCGACACACCAATACAGGGTGATTAAAGGCGACTCACATTTCACACCGAACTTCTTCTCAATATCAGCGGCCTCATCTAGAGCCTTCTTGTTACTGTTGTACCTGTCCGACAACCACAGGTCAGTGTTACCATTTAGGAATGACGATAGGCTGCACAGGGATAATCCCGGAGAGGAAAACGAGCCACTCAGGGGATCGCATACCATATCGCGACATTGGCCCCAGCCTCTGCATACGCATGAGCAATGGCGAGACCAATGCCAGCACCCGCTCCCGACACGATGGCGGTTCGTCCCTTCAGGGAAAAGAGAGGCATGACAAGACCACTGTTTTTCGGGGGCGCTGGCATTCCATCATGCGCAAAACTACCTCCATTCATTTCGGCCATCTTAGCAATGACTCGCGGGATTGCTTGATTGCGTATATAGCGACCGCGTGATCGTTGTTCGGTGAGATCTTAAAAGCACAATGTCTAGGCGGCAGAAAACAGAGATGAGTGGTTCATGATTTTGGCGGGAAACAAATTCACGTCCATGATTTTATATTACACGCAGCACCTTTGCGTGAATAAACTGTCTAAAGTAACCGGCGGATGCCGTTGCTTTGGAAGCGCATATTTGAGAATAGAGAGACTGTACGGTCCAGTACTACGCTTCTGAGTGGAGCGCGTATTACCCAGAGCAGTATCAACTAACTAGACTAGAAGAGCCGCGACTGACGAGCTGATGCAAGATACCGAGAACAATGCCCCCATTTCTCTCTTTTTGTGTGTAGAATATAGTTTGTGTTTGATATTCTCTTATGCTGCCTGCCTATCAGCAGGTTACACCACAGCGAATGAGGACGAGGTAATGCGCTATGGCAAACATATTCCTGCTCTTTCGCTTGGGCGCCGTTGCTGTTCTCCTCCACTTGCGTTTCTGGAGGCGGGGTAAGGCGCTTTAGCCAAGACTTCTCCATGTTATTTGCCAGAGAACGTGGTCATGCAAACTGATGGATCCTGTCTGCTCCTATCTGGCGAATAGGCGGTCAAGCGGGCGGGTTAGTGACCAGAAAAGCCCGCAACCTCCTAGGTGCTCCCGCATGGTCACTCATCGAGTTGCGCTTCTGGCCATAGCTTCAGCTGTGTAAGCGCTCCTCCCATACTGGACGTGTTAGCCCACGACTCTGCGCATGACCTCTTCTCGAGGAAAGTTCGTGTTCCTCCACCGCGAAATGAAGTCGTCTCGGTTGACTATGTTTTCGTCAATCGAAATGTTGCTTGGTACCAGAGGGTATCTAACAAAAGGCATTTCTACTTACTATAGCCACCGCAGATACGCCTGACACCAGTGAAAGCACTGCGTCCATGCAGGACTCTCCAGTTATCAAAGACTGTAAGGAAGCATTAGTAGATGTGCGCCACTAAAGACGGGTTTACCTACCGAGGAGACTGCCAGGCGTAAGCTGGAACCAGTATTCAACCGACTCCCGTCTCAGTATGGCGTCCCATTTCCTGGCGGCATCGTACCATTCTTCGGGTGAGTATTCGACGTGGAAGGGAACGACACCTCTGTCATCATTGTTCCACCTGACGCGCTGCAGCTCGCCCGTCGTCTCGTCCACCTCTAGCACCGGATAAAGCTTGTCAGGTGCGATAGTGATGCCCTTGTTTCCGCTGGCATGCCATGGGAGTTTAACGCGACTCAAAACATTCCAGGCTTTGGGGTCTTCGTCCCTCAGCAGGGCAGCAGCCCAGAATCCGTCCACAAGCAGCGACTCGCCTCCCAATGTAGCCTTCCCGTTTTGGGTAGATGGGTCAACGTGGGATAAGAGGTGAAACGCTTGCAGGCCAGCCGGGTCAGTGAAATACGTCGTATCAGTATGTGCTGCCAGCGCAATGTTGGTGTAAGCTGTGTCCGCGAGGGCCAGGTCGGGGATGAAGTCGTAGAAGCCTCCATAATGGGTCTCCCGTATGAACGCAATTTTCTCAAGAAGTTTTTGCGTAGGTTCCGCGGTTTCGTATGGCACATCAGTGATAAAACTGAAGCCGTACTTTCTCTGCTTGACGTTTTAGCCGAGTTATTGAATAAATATAGCAGTTTACAGGATAACTGACAATATGATTTGTCAGACGGCCAATTGCATTCGTCTCGTCCTTCTCGATGTCTTTGCTGCTTACAGACGGCGGCCACTTTTGGGCCAACGCGCTTCCCTTGGCGTTGAAGGTATTGATTCTTTTGAAATAAGCGTGTATCTCATGAAGGCAGTCAACCCACTTACTGCACTTCTTCTGGTTTGATGCGATCTTCTTGCAAGTAGTATTCTATAAAGTCCCAGGGATAGAAACTCTCGTGCGAATTGTCGGACCCTGCACCGTTGTCAATCATCTGCTGCCAACAGATAAGGGATCATCATACATTGGACCTTGACCCCGGCCTCTTGACTTTTAATATTCACGGGACGGATGTCTTTCGGGATCTGCATATCATCAGTAACTACAATGGATGGTCACACTGCCGGAGTCCTACGTCGAAGGTATTGAAAGCTCGTTGCATCGTATCTTGGTTTACACAAGATTTGCATCGGCAGTTATCGCTGGTCACAAGTGAGTGGCGGTGTCATAATATAATATATCTGGTACCTACCGCAGCCATATGTTCGGCCTATGTGATCGTTAGCTGCATGCGGGCGTAGGATGTGATGTTTCTTCTTCCCAATACTTTGCCGCGACTTACAAGGATGTTCGCTTCACTTCGTCTCCTATAGTTTTACACTCAAAGTTTAGACTTCGGTCGCCTATAGTCACACTGCGTGCGGCTGGCCTGGTAGCTTGAGAGAGTTGGCGAATGAACGTGTTGCTGGTGTTTGCCTTCCTCGCACTGAGGCTACAAGACTTAGATCAGCCACCGCTGCAGTGTCAAAGTATGGCATGGGTCGAGTATAGATGGATGTCTCACCGGATGAGGGGCAAGCCTCGTGCCGCTCGGAGTATCATGGTCGCAATGTATAGTTTTCGTTCAGGAACTATGGAGGCCTGACCGAGCCAAAATCTCTGTTCAATAGCTGCTGATGTTTAAGTTATAGAGATGAATACTAATTCGTCACCCGAAGCAACATACGATTGTTGGTCGCGGCTTTGTGCCCACCGACGACAACCGAGGTATTCGCATTGGATAGGGCATCCAGTTAATGCTGTGGCGCAGCTCGTGCGCCACGAACACTGTAAACCGGACAGTGGCTCTAGGCGGTTCACTACAAACAGGCCAACATCCAAGCCCTTTCTAGTTTCCCTATTTACTACGCCGTCTTCCAGGGATGTCACCCATGCGATGGAGCTAGATTACCGCAGGAATAAGCGATGCTCTGGGACTGGTTGTGATAGACGCGACAATCCACTGATACGAAGGGCCACCACTGCCGCTAGTGCGGTCTGATCCTCTCATCCGGCCAGTCCTGTCCTCTGGTTAATCGCCCGTCCCAGTCTGTCGGATTTCCAATTGGGCAAGGATCCCACGAGTGCACCAACTGGTGTAAGGCATGGAAGAAGACCGTAAGGCTTGAAGATGCACCCCTCCCATATGTTGTAAGAGGCGGTCTGCTGTGCTTTTCTCATTCATGGAGATGTGGGAGAAATGGGAATGGAATGGATGTCTCTAGATGTATGTTGGCAACTCGAATCACTGAACAGAAGCGTGTCTCTGCTCAGATAAACTTTTGGAAAACCAACGTTCGTTGCGCCTGCTCGGCTCGTTTGATCACGACCTACTCTAAAGACATCCCTGGCAGACTTGCATTTAGAATGCCACGTCGGTCACTGCCATCCTCCTGGGCCGGGTACGAGGCCGCATGGCTTCTTCGTCAGGAGCTCCTGAAGTCTGCAGGTCAGCCAACCCAGCCCCTTGGAACGGCCTTCCAAGGTGATTCTTTCTCCCATGGTGTCTGAAACGCCTCACGCTTGCATAAAAAGCTGAGCTGTTGGCTCTTGTCGCGGCAAATGAACCTAGTCCATTGGCTCACTAATCGATCAAGCGCCGGCAGTACTTGGGTGTGGAGGCCGGCTATAAGTGTCAAATCATTGATATCACGGCCCGAGCCAGCACGAACCAGCACGAGGCAGATTTCGTAGTGTCTTCCCGACCATTGTTCATGATATATTGCGCCATGGCTGGCTGGATCTTGTGTTTTCAACCCTTTCCCTAAGGACTGACACTCCTCATCTAAGCATAATGGCTCGGGCAGCTTCTCCCATTCTTTTCTTGTATTTATTATACACTGCAAATGCGTATTGTAGTATCATCGCGTCAACTTCTTCAACACAGCGGCTGCATACACCCTTAGTCCTTCTCCGAACCCAATCAACTATGGCCTCGTGTGCCACGACTGGCTACTCGGAGTGTGGTAACGGCCTTCCCGACGATTTCTGCTGTCCTTCGGGAAGCACATGTCTCTCGACTGCATCAAATACCACTGCAATATGTTGCCCCAAAGGAGCCGACTGCAGTGCTATACAAGCTATCACCTGTGATGTCCAGCAACAGAACGCAACTGCGTCCCCAGATAGCGAGGTTCATACCACCAAACTTGGAGAATCTCTGCCCACTTGTGGCATGAACTGCTGCCCCTTTGGCTATCGCTGCAATGCCAACCTCGACTGCGAGTTGGAAGATGACTCGACTACTACCGCGGCTAATACTCTCACGGTTATCCCCACTTTATCAACCTCGAAAACCACAGCTATTCCAAGTTCTACTTCGAATATTTTATCACCTCTGATGTCACCTTCCATCATAACAACGGCGAGCCTTCCGGCCTCATCAACAATGACTTCGGTAACTGATCCGACTTCTGTTTCAACCTGGGGAGGCACACCAAGTCAGTCGAATAGGACTAACATAGCTGTGGGGAGTACCGTCGGTACCGCTGGGGTTGTCTCTGTCATCGGTGTCATGGTATATTTTTGGGCACGAAGAAGGAGGAGGGATAAAAACATCACTACAATGCAATCGGACTGGAGAAAGTCGTGGAAGCCGACCAGGCCTCAACATGACTCAGGGCTGACCAAATTCCGCACTTGGCGAGGGCAAAGCTATTATGCCAGACCGGATGTAAAACTCGCTAGGCTGTCACTCAAACCTCCCGATTCTGTCTACTATGCAGAGCTGCCAGCTACTCCTTTGCCTTACTCATACTGGCAAAGGGGAGAGACGGAATATTATGTACAGTGTTCTCAACCCCGGCCGAAGTCTAGTTATCAGACATACGCTGGTACAAAACCCGGAAAGTCACAGGACAGATGGAGTTTAAGATGATTTATGATTGTTTCTAGAAACGAGGTCTCACGATGGAATAATGAATATACCGACAACTTTTTTGATTGTAGATTTTCTTTCTTTGTTTTTTGTAACCTAGTGCGGCCCATTGATCTTTCGATTAAGACATTCATGCAACTGCTGGAATTTCAATTTTGACATTACATGTATGCTGGTCTGGCACCATCTCGAACGGAACGAAGGTGTATGCAGGGTTTTGTCCTATAGAGGCCTAGAGGACCGAACTATGATGATTCAAAGGCGCCAGGCCACAGAAACTATTGTTAGGTTCTTACGAAAAGGGCGCCTGCCTCAAACATGATTGAAAATCACTCGAAAATTCTGATGACTTCACTGAATAGCTATATCAGTCTATATTGGAAGCTGATTATGAATCATCAATTCAAAGAGAATGTTTCAACTCCGTAGACAATGCCACCACTATGATGATATCTAGAACACTACACCCCCCCCTTGTTGCTCAACTTATACTGTCAAGGTATTCTCGGTTAACGTTTCCGTCCCAGAGAGTCTAGAGGTTTAATATTTCCCGGTTGCCTTCATGTCGGCCATCTGCCATAATTCTCGAACATAAACTTACACAGCAACCAACAGCAATTGCTGTCTAGTCGTCGCCCATCATGGTATCTGCTTCAGCGGCCACTCCCCCCTCACAAAGTTCTCTCGGGATCAGAGCAGGTGCTCGCATTGCCGGCTTTTCTGCAACTCAACGTCGACTGGCGGGAAATCCATCCAGGCTACAGTACTGCACTCTCAGGGTCATACCACTCTGCGCAGCTGTCCTAGTCGTATTTTCTATCGGCGGTGGTCTAGGATACGCCTTCATAGAGCAGCCTCTACCAAAAGATGCCGCAGTTGGCATCTCAGTCACCTTCCTGGTCCTCGGTATCTTCTTTGCTATGGGGTGCCTCGGAATGCACCTCAGGATGCATGGGAGTTATATTCCGAAGATCGACCTAGCTCGTAATGGTTATGGGATATCAAAACTGTTCAGGGCGAAAAGCGAGATTGGCTCGGATAGAGGGCTCGGTGATTTCTTACGAAGACCCGACGAAGAAAATCAGGGGTTTCATGAGCCGATATATGATCATGGAGTTAAGGCTGGAATGCAACATCGACCGACAGCCACACCTCAATCTCAAACGTCGCAGGTACGACGGCAGGATCTGACTCGTCAATACTTCAAAGAGATGGGAGGAACTCGCGATACGCACAATATACCTGAACAAGACGCTGGCACACCAGTATACTCAGAGCGGAGTTTCCCCCTAGAACGCCCACCCGATACCTACATCCAACCACCACCACGATCAACTCTTCCGGATGGTCACTCATATGCAGAATCACTGCAATCTGAGTCCTCGTCGATTAGTCATACGCCTCCTCACATGCTGGGCAAACCGGTTGATCCAGGGCGTGAGTCGGCTAAACACCAACATAGTACACATGAGTCATCACAATTCCCGCAGGAAAACGAGCACTATTTCGGGGACCACAGATGGGAATCATCGAAAGTGGACGGAGCTCGATATAAACCTTTCGGCCCACCTGGGCCTTCCGCCGCTTACACTACTCCCCAGCCAGATGTGCAGGCGAACCTTGCCTTACCGCCAGATGATCTGGGTCGAGATGTCTTCATGGGCTTCGAGACTACAAACGTCAGCAAGTTAATATACCAGATCGCAAATTTGACCGGCATGGCAGAGACACAAAACGGCTTGGGCCCCGGAGGCGAGCCGATACTACCACGTTCGTCCAGCAAGACCAAGACTAGAATGGCGCCCGTACACTCGGTGAGAATAGAGAGACCAGGCTCAAAGGTCACAAGAATAAAAAGCCACAAGGCTAAGCACGAGCGCTCAAACTCTCAAAGGCATCCGGAGCCGGGCAGTCCCTCTTTGAGACCTGTTACTGCGATTCACGACCACGATTTCCCAGAGCCTGCCTTTGTCCACTCTACCGCAGGGCCAGATGTCAACGATGGCATTCATGATCAGATTGCGTGTACGATTGCTAGTGATCAAGCAATAGGGACTAGGCCGGGGCAAACACATCTGAGGAGAGACTATGGCAGGCCATTGACACAACCGAGGCGTTAGTTGGAAATGCAACAAAACTGGTAACTATTTGAATGGTGATTCTCTCACTGGCCGAGGAAGGTCAGAGCCGTATGCTAGGAACATACTGTTGCTGCATGAGCGCTGCAAACAACCAATCAGTCCTACATAGTCACAAAGCCACTTCAATTGCCTGACGAAATATATTTTGAGATACCTTTACAATTGATGCATTAGTGGATTGCGAGAGTCTGTGAAGGGTGTTACCTATACGTATAGTGCTGACTGGTGGCTGGCAGTCCACGGCATCAATCGCTGCGGCTTCTAACTTAACCTAGTTCACAGAATGACAATTGCGGGTAGGCACGTTGAGGCTTGGTCCCTGATGTACTTTGCGTCCCGTTTCAGGGGTCGCCCTGGTCTGGCAAGGGGTCGGGAGAGGCGGTCGCAACTGGCAGAATTGGTCAAATTTCCCCATAGCGCTTGGGCCAGAAACGTCCACGTTTAGCGGTGTCGTTGGTGTTGCCCAGGCCCACTTTGATCCCCTAAACTTTGGCAAGCCCATCCCCAAACAACATCCGACTCTCAACGCCAAACTCGAGCATCACGACCATCCACGTCCGTATCTCACCACCGCCTACGGCTCAATTTGTACAATGGCGTCTGCTCAGCAAGGAACCGCCACCGCAATTGGCATTGCCAATCTGCCAAACCGTACGCTGACCCGAGCTCCCCCGTGCGGCAACTGGATTAGCTAACCTGCCTTCAGAGCGCCACAAGATTGTCGCGAAGCGAGGTGCTGCCTTTACCATTATGGTACGCCCTGGTTCTGAAAACTTCCCTTGATACCTGCACCCGTTGCTAACCCTCGTGCTCCAGGTCGCTGGTGAATCCGGACTGGGCAAGACTACCTTCATCAACACGCTCTTCTCCACCACCATCAAGAACTATGCCGACCACAAGCGACGACACCAGAAGCAGGTCGATAAGACCGTCGAGATCGAAATTACAAAGGCCGAGCTGGAAGAGAAGTTCTTCAAGGGTACGCAGTCCACCAGCCGGCAGATTTCAGCGTGTCGATACTAACAGGGTACATAGTTCGGTTGACTGTTATTGACACTCCCGGCTTCGGCGACTACGTGAACAACAGGGACTCGTGGATGCCCATTATTGAGTTCTTGGACGACCAGCACGAGTCATACATGCTCCAGGAGCAACAACCCCGCCGCAATGACAAGATCGATCTGCGTGTGCATGCTTGCCTGTACTTCATTAGACCTACTGGCCACACCCTGAAGCCCCTTGATATCGAAGTTATGAAGAGGCTGTGCTCAAGAGTCAACCTTATTCCTGTTATCGCCAAGGCTGACACCATGAGCCCGGCTGATCTTGCCAAGTTCAAGGCCAAGGTATGCACGCACACCAACCTCATAGACATTCGCTCATTGTAACTCACTCTTTTTGCAGATCCGAGCTGTCATCGAGGCCCAGAGCATCAAGATCTACCAGCCACCGGTTGAGGAGGATGATGAGGCTGCCGCTCAGCACGCACGAGCACTCATGGCTGCCATGCCCTTTGCCGTCATTGGTTCGGAGAAGGATGTCAAGACCAGCGACGGGCGCATCGTCAAGGGCCGGCAGTACTCGTGGGGTGTTGCTGAGGTCGAGAACGAGGACCACTGCGACTTCAAGAAGCTGCGGTCTATCCTGATCCGAACCCACATGCTGGACCTCATTCACACGACCGAAGAGTTGCATTACGAGGCGTACCGTGCTCAGCAAATGGAAACCCGCAAGTTTGGCGAAGCCCGGCCGCGCAAGCTTGACAACCCCAAGTACAAGGAAGAGGAGGAAGCGCTCCGCAAGCGCTTCACCGAGCAAGTCAAGGTCGAGGAGCAGCGTTTCCGCCAATGGGAACAGAAGCTCATTGCCGAGAGAGATCGTCTCAACAAGGACCTCGAGCAGACCCATGCTCAGATCAAGCAGCTCGAGGGCGAGCTCGAGCAAGCCCAGGGCAGCGTTGCTCGCAGCGGCCGTCGTTAAGCAAGATGATCTATATACCCCTACGTCGCCTTGTTCCCAGCTTCAGCGTCGAGCGAATTCTTTGAGACCACCGGCATTTGAACAACCTTTTCGGTTATAATGAAAATCGGCGTATTGATTGAAAGTGTCATAGTTCCAGGCCACCAGGGTTGGCTACGGATGGACATGTTTAAAAGCTGATAATTTATTCTGGCGGATCCCGGAGGCACTGGCGGATTATTAGAGGAGCACCGCGCCGTGCTCACAGCCCGGTGCCTAACAGCTTGTGGGAGGGTGGACGAGACATCAAAACATTTCTCTTTTTGTAGGATGTCATTTATTTCCGACATCCAGTTCTTTCTCCACGATATGAGCTAGGCTTTTAGTGAACGTTGTAATTCGAGTTTCTTATGATACCAGTTGAAACGATTACATTTCTTTGCGATACCACTGCTTTCTTTGATTGTACTTCGGCCTGTATGATCCGAAGGCCAACACGCCGATGCGCTTTATTTTCAATTACCACACGTGTACGCTGTTGCCAATTCCAGAAACCCGTTTTTCACATGCATATACTCGACCAATCCCTAACCAAATAATACCTGAACCGTCTCACTTCTGTCGCTAATCCAAATCCCAAAAACCGTGAAGCTCCAATGTAAATGCCCTTAAGTACCGTCATCAGCAGATGTATCGCCTTGTTCCCGCCTGCCCTAGATTGGTCCCATTCATCCATGAAGTTTCGACTCCTGCGAGCCCAACTCCAACCCTCCTAGAGTGAGTCCATGGTGGCTCTAGTAGACAATTGCTCGTTCTTATTACCAAGTTTGGAGATTTGCAGAAATGCATCAACGCCATAGCCCTCCAAGCTATGTAGTTCCAGACTTCCAGCCCAGTACTCGGCATAGACCCTACTAAGGGGCAGTCCCACCCCCAACCTAAGATGCGGCGGCCGCGTCGATAACGAGGTCAAGGACGCATCATGTGCATGTTGGGCTGCCTTTCCGTCCTGTAGGCCGCTGAAGTTTCCGTCGACGCGCAATTCTTGCAGTGTTGCCGCCATGAGCGGGACTTGGGTGAGGTTTTCCAGCCGCTGCCCAGTCTGCGGACCTTTACTAAAAGACCAGAGGTAAGGCAATATATCTCGCGGTATTCCACCGCCCTGATCCGATACTCTGATGATGACATGCTGCTGCGCTTCGCACAAGGTGACTTCCACCGGGGGTGGAGGCTGGTCTTTGTTCTTGCTCTTCGCATGGTGATCAATCACGGCCTGGACACTGTTTCGCAAAAGTTCGCCAATGATGTATTCCAGATGAGAGAGTATATACGGGAAAGTTGATTCGAGATGACCAGTAATTTTGATCTCGGGGATTTGAACCTCGGGTCCGTTGGCGCTGCGGGCGAGGACTTGGACGGCTTCACCACATCGCTGAACCACGTCTTTTGCAATGCACTTGATGAAAACTTCACCAATGAAGTCGGATTCAGAGAGCTTGGCGCCAGGCGAGAACCAGTGGGAGTTGAAAGTTTCGGTCAAAGCCAGGTGTTGTTCGGCTATCACTCGACGGGATATACGCTGGTAAGCATGGAATCTATTAGCGCCGTGTCCTATGGCAGAACAACCCTGCCTTTCTAAATCCTGTTTGCTGTTGAAGCTCGACTTACGGATCTCAAAATTGTATTCATGAACACATCCAGCTCCTTCTGCTCCATGAGCCCGTGGCATTGCAGGATCCCCATCGCCAGCTTGGGTATGACGGAAAGGTGCGCCCGAAGCATCTTTGCGATGTCCTGGCAGAAGCGCTCATTTTCCTCCAGCGTCTTGATCTCTCTGACTCTCCGAAAAGTGTCAAAGGCATTATAGTAGAGCTCATAGACGTCGCTAATATGTGGGTTCGTCACCACGACGTAAGGCAGCCGCTGCATATCCCGTATGCGATGAGCTATGCGGGTCGGGAGCTCAGTTCGAACATAGTTGGCAGAGGAGATGAGGCGCGACTCGGTCAGGGAGCGGCCAAAGACCATGAGTTGGCGGAGAGAGATGGGGCGGGCTTCTTTGGCTACCCATCTGGTGGCAGAGGCATGGTTAGCTGTTGTATTCTTATGACGTGGGGGGAGGATGATTGATCTCACTCGTCGAGGACTTGGACAGGGCGCCACTTGGTCGCCGACTGCATGCCACGAGTTTGGCAGCCATTATGTGTCCTGGTAGTATTTCTGTTCCAAGTTGAAGTGTAAAGCGGCCTGGTAGCAATGCCGGAAGCCCTGGTCAACCGCAAGGTCTTGGTGGCATTTTGCACCGCGAATGGCAACATTGTGACAATTCCATATGTGCGCGTGACTTGCCGGGAGAAGTATGAATTGGATTATGTATGAAGGAGAATTGGTTTTCAGTGTGGTGCAGTTGTCCAAGTCGGTGAGTGATGTCCCACGCCGAACTGCGAGCAATTGGGCACACCGGTTTCGCACCGTATGACTCTCTGTGGCAGCATTGAATCGTAAGAGCTTTAACGAGAGCCAGGAGCTTGGGGTGGACGGGGAGGGCCCCTACGCAGTTAGCGCTCGACATGTGAGCTCGAGGAATTAACTTACCCCACATTTTGGGTGCCTTCGCATGATGGAGTTTCACAGGCAATCTGCAGCTGCAGTATTGCTTCTTTCTTGGTTTCTTGGATTTCATAGGCGATCTGTCCACGTTGTTTGTCCAACCCGACCCAGCCTTGAAACAGTTGTCACCCATACATTTTGACAGTTACAGATTGTCTAGATCACCAACACGTTCCCAGACCTGGTAGGTAATTTGCCCTTTGCTGGATAAGATCCTGCAGTCATAGCTTTATCCAAGCTTTGGGAGCTGAGCTGATCGGCGGCACGATTGGTGCGGTATTCCCTTTCCATGCTCAAGACATGTCCAATTGAGCCCAGATGATGGCCCAGCCACCAAAACCCTCATGCATACATAATGTCTTTAGTATATGCTGCTCTTTTGGACCCAAATGCATATTGAAGACAAGCTAGAAACCATTTCCATAACAACAACAACAAGAGCAACGACGACAAGGGGGAAAATAAAGGGAGGGTGAAAAAGACCGTCAATTCAGATACACTATAGACAATGAATGGTTGTCTAAAACAGGCAGCGATCCAAGCAAGATGCTCGTCTAGTAGGTACCAGTAGAAAGCGACCAAATATCCTTTTCGGACAGTGATGGGATGATGATTACTGTATGATCACGGCCGTCGTACGTCAAAAACACGATTGCCATTGTTAAAGAGGGTCCCACGTCATCCTAAGCACTGATAGTGGGGCGCAAATGCAAGCTTGCACAGTATACAATTTAGAGCTTTGCCATTGTCGATCATCCTGTATCATGGACCATGCATTATGTTGACAGCCGGGACAGATGCAAAGATGATGTTTCTCGGTATGAAGACTATCTGCAAGGAAAGTACGAACAGAGACAAAAAGTCTGATGGGGTACAACAAAAATCTGGTGAGGAAGGAGCATAATATGATCCATGGTGGGGTGTCTTTGAGTAACCTCGACCGTAGGTCGGGAAATCAACGATCTGGGGCCATGGCTTTGGACGCAGGACCGACGACGGGATTGACCATGGATCTGTGATGTATCCATTCCTCTGCTGAGTCAGTGATCGCTGTGAGTTGCAAGACAGCCAGCAGCCCAGTGGCTAGCTTCAATTGAAATAAATATTAGAGAATACTTAGGGCGCCGAGCTTCAGCTGGCAGACCGACCAGCACGGGCTGCGCCCCAGTTGTGACGCTAACGTAGTCTCGTACAGCCTGTCAATCGCCGAAGGCAGCCTTCAGTTAGCACCACATCGAAAGCTCTCTCAGACACCTGACGACATCTCTGACGGTGCAACACCCTCACTTTCAAATCCTCATCACTGACGCGACTGAGGCGTCTTGTTGCTTCCTCGCCTACCTCTATATCCTCTGTAGACCGGCCTGTGCGTGCTTTCCTTCCACGCCTCCGCCCTGTCTCTGTCCACCCGGCGCACAAGAAGCTCCTACCGGCTCCCACTCACTAAAAGCGTCATCCGACCCCGCCGACCAAACAGTGATTGATTGTAAACCACAACGGGCGACGACGCGGCACTCAGCATCGCCGTTTCACCCCAGCCCTACTACACACTTCCTGACATGACACTCGAGGACAGACAGTCATAATGGTGAGACCGCACCCTTGCGAATATCCAACAGCACAAGTCTTGTTTAACCGCATTACTCTTCTTACTTCCTCCTGATCTCTCCACCCTTCACCTAAGTTTTCCTGCACAGCACCTGTCTGGGCAGCCCCGGCCTGTGACTGGACACACAAGCCATCCTGTTGATGCGCTTGCTCTTCTGTCTCTTCACGGGCCTTTGCTGTAGCCTGCCGTGCCAGGTTGCTCTTCTTTCCAATACCACAATTGCGCAGCTAGCCAGATGCTAACCGTTGTCCAATCAAGAGTTACGATTCAGAATTCCACTCGCCGAACGAGATGGTCATCGATACCCCGGACGAGCTTGGCTCAGTTGAGAACGAGAAGGAGCAAGTGGTTGACATAACCCCAGACAGCCTGGAAAACAGCCATGAACACCGGGAGAATGTCGTTCTCGCAACCGACCGTAGGTGACAAGATCCGGCCTGGTTGAGGCCGCAAACCATACCATGATGTAGGCTGACATGAGATTACAGACGAGGCCATGAGGGACGTGGTCCTCCCGCCATTAACTGAGGAGCCCAACATTCTTGAAGATGTCGTGTCCACATGGACGATTGAGAACTGGAGAGCCTTCCAGAGCAAGAAAGAGCATGGGCCTATATTCCATGCTGGTGGCTTTCCCTGGTAAGTGTCTGCTTAAGAGCACGCTTCGCGGGTGACGTTCTAATTCGGCTCAAGGCGCATTCTGCTCTTTCCTTACGGCAACAACGTCGACCAATGCTCAATCTACCTAGAGCATGGGTTTGAAGATCCCAGCACGATCCCCGAAGACTGGAGTTGCTGCGTACACTTCGGCCTGGTCATGTCGAACATCAACGATCCGTCTCTATATGTACATCACCAGGCACACCACCGCTTTACCAAGGAGGAAAGCGATTGGGGCTTCACCAGATTTCTTGAACTCCGCCGTATGTTCAACTCGGACTTTGAAGGCTCAGGTCGTCCCCTCGCTGAGAACGAGTCTGTCCTTCTGACAGCCTACGTCCGAATCGTTGAGGACGAGACCGGTGTGCTCTGGCACAACTTCAACAATTACGACTCGAAAAAGGAAACTGGCTACGTCGGCCTTAAGAACCAAGGCGCCACCTGCTACCTTAACTCACTCCTACAATCCCTCTACTTTACTAATGCCTTCCGGAAGGCAGTCTATCAAATCCCCACCATTGACGATGAAAGCATCACAAACAGTGTCTATACTCTGCAAAGATTATTCTACCAACTGCAAACATCCAGCAATGCGGTCGGGACGAACGAGTTAACCAAGTCCTTTGGATGGGACACCCGGCATATCTTTGAGCAGCAGGATGTCCAAGAGTTATCGCGCAAACTTATTGAACGGATGGAGGAGCGTATGAAGGGGACCGCTGCTGAAGATGCTCTGCCTCGGATGCTCAGCGGCAAAGTCAAGACGTATGTTTCTTGCATTAATGTGGACTACGAATCAAGCCGGATCGAGGACTTTTGGGATATTCAGCTAAATGTACGTGGAAACCCGACACTGGAGGACAGCTTCAAGGATTATATCCAGCAGGAGACCCTTGATGGCGAGAACAAGTACTGGGCTGGTGATGAGTTCAAGTATCAGGATGCGCACAAGGGTGTTATCTTCCAGAGCTTCCCCGAAGTTCTGCATCTACACCTCAAGCGATTCGAGTATGACATCCAACGCGATGCCATGATGAAGGTCAATGACCGATTCGAGTTCCCAGAGCTTTTCGACGCAGCACCATTCCTTGAAAAGGGGGCTGACATGTCCGAGCCGTGGACATACAAGCTTCACGGAGTGCTTGTGCACAGTGGAGATCTCAATGCAGGCCATTACTACGCTTTCCTGAAACCAAACAAGGACGGCTGGTTTTACAGGTTTGACGACGACAAAGTGACCAAGGCCACTGTACGAGAGACACTCGAGGAGAATTATGGTGGTGAGTATCGGACCTCGCAGGGCCCATACCGCACAGCAACATCCAAGAAGCCGATAATGCGTCAGATGAATGCGTACATGTTGGTGTACATCCGCGAATCACGCCTCGACCAAGTCCTGACACCCGTGGATCGAGAAGACACCCCGTCACACCTCCGGCAGAGACTGGAGGAGGAGGCTGCCTTGAGAGAGGCCAAGCGGAAGGAGCGCGAAGAACAACATCTCTACCTCCCTGTCAAGGCCATCACCAGCGAGACATTTACACACCACGGATCAACAGACCTGACAAACTTTGATGGGGATCCTAAGGAAGACCCAGCTGCACCAAGATTTTACAAGGCGAAGAAGAAGGATTCGATGGAGACTCTTTTGGCCACGATTGCCGAAGACATTGGCCAAGACCCGCGCAAACTTCGTTTATGGATCATGGTCAATCGGCAAAACAAGACCACAAGACCGGACCAGCCGATCATGGATCTCCGGCCAACAATCGAGGAGACGTTTGCAAGATCTGCTAGCACCAGTCGCGATGCATCACTGCGAGTTTGGGTCGAGGTAGCAGAGGAGGTGGATGAGCAGGGAGAAGCTGTCTGGCCGACTTATCAAGGCAGCGCCAATGGCGTCGTTGTAAAGACGGATCTGATACTGCTCTTCTTGAAGTTTTTCGATCAAGAAAAGCAAACTCTCCAAGGCGTAGGTCACGTGTACGTCAGCAAGGAGAAGAAGGTGGAAGACCTGGTTCCTGTCATCTCGAAGAGGATGGGCTGGGGCGAGAAGTTGCCATCCGGCGAGCAAATAGCCATGTGGGAGGAGATCAAACCGCAAATGATCGAGATACTCAAGCCTAGGCAGACGCTGAAGGCTGCTGAGCTCCAGGACGGCGACATTATCTGCTTCCAGCGCGTACCGGAGCGTAAGGCAGGCGAGGGCCTAGCTCAACTGGCTAAGATCCAACGACCCAGTGAGAAGCCAGCGAACGGTACTTTGAAGAGGTGGGATCACTTTGAGGACGCTCGCGAGTATTATGACTTCCTTGTGTGGAAGAGGGATGTCAGATTCTGGCCGCATCCCCGCTGCGAGAAGGAATACGAGAGCTTCGCCATGACTATGCCGAGCAAAATCAACTACGACCAGCTCTCGGAACGTGTCGGGGAGCATCTGAATGTGGATCCTACACATATACGCTTCTTTACCATCAACGCAGCAAACGGAAATCCGAAAACTCCCGTTAGACGAGGAGCTCAAGTCAATCTGGCTCAGATTCTGAGCGCGACTACCGCCCACCCTGCAAATGCTCAAGTGAAGCCAGACGCGCTCTACTTCGAGGTCTTGGATATGAGCCTTGCAGAGCTAGATACCAAGAAGAGCATCAAGGTTGTTTGGTTAGCAGAAGGCATCTCCAAACTTGTGAGTTCTTCCAGCCTGGCTACACCCGCCGCATGCATGCTGATATTTACAGGATACCTATGATGTGCTCGTCAACAAGGCCGGCCATATCGAGGATTTGGTTCAGGGACTGATTAAGAAAGCCCAAATCAAGGACGAGAAGGAGGGCGGCCGTATCAGAGTCTACGAGATCCACCACAACAAATTCTTCCGAGAGCTACCATCCAACTACCCCGTTCTCAGTATCAATGAGTACACAGATGTCGTCGCCGAACGGATACCTGAGGAAGAACTGGATGCCGACGAGCGTAATTTCATCAGAGTACAGCATTTCCAGCAGGATTCTACTCGTGTACACGGCATGCCGTTCAGATTCCTACTTAAGGAGGTGCGTATGCTGCCCTGCAGAATTGTGATTATACCGCTGACAGCATGATAGGATGAGCCATTCTCGGAGACAAAGAAGCGCCTTGAAAAGCGGACAGGCATCAAAGGAAAGGCGTTTGAAAAGATCAAGTTCGCTTTGGTCAAGAGATATGGGAAGCTCACTTATCTCACCGATGGTAAGGCCGTATAGGAGAGGTGTTTTCTTCAAAGCCGGACTAATATGTGACTAGATGATATCCTTTTTGAGGAAGGTGGCGTTGATGATGATACATCCCTCGGATTAGATCACGTTGACCGAACTAGAGCCATTCGCAATGGCCAGGAGATGTTCCTGAAGTAGGCTGTCTGGAGAAATGGGTCTTACACCGCTACACGTCGTCTCTGTCATGGTATGAACGAGTTGTGACAGATATTGGCGTATTTTGGAACTCCAGGTTTTACGATAAGGTTGTGTGATTATAGGTTCGCCGCTTAACAGCGAAGCAGCAACATTAGGACCCCCGTAGCGCCGCCTGAATTATCCACGGAAGCTTTCGAATTCATCAGAGGCGTTTCGATACATGTCTGTAGTAGACGCCCTTTAGGCCAGGCTCTCGTCAGGGCAAAGAGACTTGATTGCGACGCGGCATAGAGGCCACCTGGGCTCATTGGATGGACAAGAAGCTGAGTCTTCCAGGGGCTTGGTCGTACGAGGGCAGCAATGCTGTTAAGTCGGTCCGTCCGTGTGTACCTAGGTAGTCATACAGAGAGACAAGCTTGAGCATAAATAGGATCATGATTTAAGCAGCGTGGTGAACCTGATTGAAAGGTGATTTCTCTTTGCCCAACAGCCAAACTTGTAACAATGACTTTCAAGAAGTCCATGCTAGAATGTGTAGCCCGCACACGCTGTCCAAAATATGAGCACTACTACCTAGCCTACTATGTGAGCTTCTCAATATGAGTTTGTTGCTCTACCTTTCAATTGTGGTTGATTACTCTCATCACTATTGCGGGGTTTAACAGTATTGGATGTTCGTGCTACATTTCATGACAGATGCAATTCACCGATGTGTAAGAGACTCATCTAGAACTTTGACATGATCACTTTCTAGGTGCAGCAGCAATCTTGGTTGTCCTACAAGTATTTAATGGCTCGTTTCATGGCTGTCATCAATTCCATCATTCCCGTAGTGCTGAATAGCAGCAGTCTGCCACAAAGCTCACTGTGCGAGTGTCAATGATGAAAGGAGGGCTACATGAATGACGCTAGCGATCATGTGTTATTGGTTGTTTGAGAGATAGTTATTTTCACATTACAACAATAAGTTACAATGCTCCTGCCAATAGTACAAATCTTCCTCTGGGAATCGGCGTTGTGTCTAATACGGACTCCAGCCGACTTATGCAGGCTCAACCGGTTCCATATGATCTGTAGAGAGACTCGGGTGGGGCAAAGTTGCATGTACCAGTGGGTCGGCACTACGCTTGTACATGCAGCGGCTGATGCCAAGGCGGTCCTAGACGGCAGAAATAAATTCCCTTTATCGCCTCGCGACACCCCTAGCGATAAGGAGCTCCAAACCGCGAAGCCGTGCTACTCGTTGCGACAATCAGCATCCAACTCCTCAGGATACCAGCCAAGATGAATGCGTTACCAGGAAATGTCGGCGCCGCTGGTGGCGGTGGCATGGATCGAAATGATCCCAATATCAAGATGGTTCGTTCATCGATTCTGTCCCTTCCCTCCTCGCCCCCCATCTCGACTTGGGCGCGTTGCTGACCATGTCCTCTTTAGATGAACCAGATGATGGAGTCCTGCTTCGGCAAGACCGTCATGTCAGGAGTGATGGGTTTCGGTATGGGTGGTCTCTTTGGAATGTTCATGGCTTCTGTAAGTCGATGGTTCCCTCCCCTCCCCCGGGGTTTCACTTCCGCATGCATTAGCCAGACGCTTGCTAACGCGCCTCCTCCCTTCCTCTCAGATGTCTTATGACACACCTTACCACGTCCCCGGCGCGCCCGGCGCCGCCCCGAAAGAGATCGCCTCGCTGCCCCTGCGACAGCAACTGGCCACCGGCTTCAAGGATATGGGCACGCGCTCCTACGGCATGGCCAAGAACTTCGGCAAGGTCGGCGCCCTGTTCGCCGGCATCGAGTGCGGCATCGAGGGCCTTCGAGCCAAGAACGACCTCGGAAATGGTGTTGCTGCGGGATGTCTGACCGGTGGCATCCTGGCCAGGGGAGGTGGTCCCATGGCAGTGGGTGGAGGCTGCGCGGCGTTCGCGGCTTTTTCGGCAGCTATTGATGCTTACATGAGGAGTCCGAGTGATGATTAGATAGGGGGGGACGATGGAAAGACAGGAAGGCGAGAGTAAATGATGCCGGGGAATTGGCGCCGTGTTCACGCCTTCCATATGAGACGGATACTCTGCCATGGACAGCTAATGCTGGTGTAGGATGGGTTGTACAACAAGGGGCTTGTCAGGTTGCCATATCCGCTGACGGTATTGAGCCGCCCGGGGCACTGGCTTGATTATGGTTTTGCATAGCATCGCGGCGTTCAGGGTCAGATATAGAGGGAAAGCGACATCTCCACTAGGCATTGGTCAGACTTGCGGAAGGAACGCACCTCAAGTTCGAATAGGTTTCAAATGAGAGAGTGTAATGGCACTTCCGATGCCCGTTGTTTCTTGAATCGCCACGACAACCTCTTGTGATGGGTGTCCACTCATTGCCCCATTCGGAGATACCTTGCGGACATTAAGTCAGCTCGGCGGTGCCTTGAGAACAACACGACTTGCTCATCGGGAAGCAATATATGGTTGCTGAAGAGTGTGTTATCTACCAAGCCATCGGCCTCCACTCCAGAGTTGTGATAAACTCAAACTGTAGATCATCTAGACTAGATGGTAGTGGCAGCACTCTAAAAGCATAATATTGGGGCTAGTGCTGTAGTGATGTTTACGAAAGACCCAGCGATTGTTACGGACATGTCATAATGATATGATATGTTATTAGACTATGTCTATCATGGTTATATCTCTGATGATATCCTCAATAACTCAAGTGCAGCGTCTTTCTTGCTTTATCCAAAAACGCCGCGCTATCGGGTATAAAACACAACTATCGCCCCTTCATTTTGAACGTACTTCCAACCACGGTCAGCACCAGCTTGACCCAAACCATTCCTCATTCCGTCCACTACGATGACTTGTACACGTAAAACGCACCAAACTCCCAGTATGCATTGGTGAATGCCGAGGGGTAATTCGCGACATAGGTTTCACAGTCGCTCGGGCAGCCGCTGTCGGCATAAACATTGCCGGCCCAGGACCCGCATAGATCGATGTTGGCGATGATGCTCTGGTTCTTGAAATGGCTCGAGATGGAGCAGTCCGTGTTTGGGAAATCGGCCGACGCCGTGCCCCAGGAGCTGGGGTCCGGGCTCTGGTTCGTAATGTCGTCTGGGATGCTGTCGCGACCGAACTGCCACATGCGGATGCCCTCATCACGCCATTCCATGGCCATCATGCCGCCTCCGTTGGAGTTGAACGTGCTACCGTAGCTTGAAGTGGCACCCAGGACACCGCAGCCGGCATTCGAGTTGGTCGCGTTGTTGCAGTCCGTGTACTGCGCGGTACCGCTCATCTTGCGCTTGACGTCCACATCGCAGCCGTCATTCGTGTGCAGCGTCATCTGGTTGCCGTCGGTCGCCTGGTTGACAGCCTCCATGACGTCGATCTCACCGTTGTCAGGCCAATTGGTGGTGTCAGTCAGCCAGAGCGCCGGCCACGTGCCGCAGCCGTATGGCGTGTGCTTGACGTCAAATATGAAGAGACCGCTGTCGTATTGCGTCTTGGAGGTAACGCGCACTGAAAAGCGGCCGGTCGATGCATCGGGGCTAGATGTGTTGCCGACCGACGTGTCGACCTTGAGCACGGCCGTGCTTGATGAGGCGTAAGTGAGGTTCTAGAGTCGAGGGTCAGTTGTTACATCAGGCGATTGTATGCGAGGGTAGTTTCGCTTACAAGTTGCTCGGCCCGGGCCTGGGGAACGTAGTGCACAAATCCCGACGATGGGTCATATCCTTCATAATAGTCAAAATTGTCGAAGAAATCTGTCCCGGAATCTGGGTCATTGGTCAGCGAGGTGCCACAAGGGTGGGATGGTATAGTGCCGTCTTACATGTATCCTCTAGCGAATAAGTCAACTTGCTATAGTCGGGATACCTATTGGCCTTGGCAACCAATACTCCTGCGACAACTCCGGCAACGATGGCGACGATCACAACCAATGCGATCCCAGCCCATGTTCGCTTTCGCCATCCTCGCGGATCCCATCTGGATTGAGACTTCATATCTCTTGGCGGCAGGGCGGTGTTGGAATAGGAAGGCGGCAGACCAGATACTAACTCAACAGACCCGTTGTGGTCGTGGACTTGGAAAGACGTCGGACCAGCCGTTCGGTCTCCATTATATGTATCGGTCCAGCCCATTTTTTCTGTCCGATATGATGCGTCCTTCTCACGGTATGGCTCCGGCTGGTCGACAGGAAAAAGCGCCGCTACTGCGACTGACAACTGCTGCGCCTTAGGGCCGCTGCTAGTATCGACTGCTGTAACCGCAATGGTGGTAGTTCTCCTGGTCGTAATCGGGCCTGGCGTTCGCTTAGACCCCGGTATTACGGGTTTGGGACCTTTCCAATACTCAAACGGGGTATAGCCAAGCGGACTCGAATTGTTCAAAGCTGCTGCCTGGTTCGAGGTTTCCTTGGGCGCGGAGGATGTAGATGGCATTGCCGCAGAGAGCCACGGGTGGCACCCGTCCGATTTTATTGAACCAGCAATCGGCAGACCACACTTTGCAACAGGCGATTCCACGCGCAACTCCCACCTGCTACACGGCCGGTCGACTCGGCTGCGCCCTCTCGGAGTTCTGGGATCTAGGCTTTAATGGGTTGCGCTTGTTGGAAAAACTGGAGCAGGGCTGACGCGTTATGAGTTGCAGTCCCTACTAGATAAGGCAAGGAATAGGGACGATGAGACCGGTTGGGCTATACGCGGCATGTGGGGTTCCAGTTTGTTATTGAAGATCTGCAATAGACAGGAGCAGCGTTGCATACGGCTGACGGGAGAGAATGGCGGGCAAATTTTGTGCAAACCTCCAAGAGCATTAACCTCGTCGTGGCGGTCGGGCTGGTCAGGCATAGATATAGTCTCCTGCCGATCCGACTGTCTGGAATGTGATACTTTGGATCATCGACCAGCCCACTCACACGATGATTTTCATCAGGTCTTGGCCAAGGGGTGGAGAGCCTGTGCTCTCAATGCAAGCCCGAACCACCTTCACGGCGTGCACACGTTCCAGTACCGTGGCAGACGTGGAGTGCGTCCATGAACCGGCGTGCAGGCCATTCTGAACTGTCGCACATTGTCTGCCGCCGGCGTATGAAACATTTCTGGCCGCGGAAGCTTCTTGTTGCTAGCCAGCGGGGCGGACAGCAAGGTGGTGACGACGCTTCGAGACATTCGCGGCATCTCCAGAATGGTCGCAGAACGGCTTCTTGACGTTCCAGAGCCAGGTACCGGACAGGGATTCGTTGTGACTTTTAAGCCTTGATCAGGGTTTGACAAGCCGATATGGACCGCTAAACTTTCGTCTTCATTTGTCAATCGGGAGACAACGCACACAGCCCTCTGACAGCCGGCGCTAAGCCGTTTCTATAATGCCACTCAGCCACCAATTGACAAGAACCCACTTAACGTCGTCACTCTCCGTAATCATAATGCGTATGCACCTCCAGTTCATCAGCTGTTAGCGAGAAGCCATCTCCCTTTGGATGAAATAGTAGAGGGGAATAATACGCGTCTTGAGTAGAAGCGTTGTTGTTGGACCTTCTTTAGCATGTACTGCGTCTTGGCATCGAGGTCCGACATCCCGCCGTCCGTTGTCCTGTTTCATCGCGCTTTAGTGGCTTCGAGTCAACAGACAGCTGCGACACAGTTGGGGCTTATGCTAGATTTCGGAAAATATTTTCGGTAACTATAAACGACTTGATCTCAACACATTGGACGATGTGCTGCTTGGGCCTCTGCTCTATAGGGCTAGGTGATGGCTGATGTGTTTGCGCGTTGCACATCAACCGCCATCGCTGTGGCTTGAGTACACCTTGTCGGGGCCGTGTAGTTTTTGGCAGCGGGCATACCAGGAAACCACCAAGATTGGGATGCGTGACCATGATCCACTATTGTTTCTAGGACTGGAGGGTTAAGCCTTTCCCCAGTTCGAATAGAATAAGCATAATTTGCATGCATTTCTGTTCTTGGCCTTCCCAGCTGTGTGGTCAGTAAGCCGTAGTGTTGTCGCTCGTGCACGACCACGTAGTGCCGCAGCTCGAAGGCATGATTAAAATACAGCAGATCGTTGGCTAGTCTTCGTCCTCGTCCATCCTAGCACGTTTCGGCTGCCTAGAGTCCTCATCCTGCAGACCATAACCTCGCTTGGAGGAAGAACTCTGATCCACTTGTTCCAGAAACTTGTCCACATTGAAAGGGTCGTTTCCAGCATCCCTTTCAAACTGCACCGGGCCTTCACGGGCCTCCGCATCAGCTGACCCTTTGAACGTCCCTTTGCCGAGAACCTCGCCGAAGCGGCTAGACTTTTGGATCTTTGCCATCTCCGCATCGCCGGCAGCTTCATCCTCGTAGTCCTCTGCATTTTGGCGTGGGCGGTAAATGCTACTAATCGCATCCTGGGCGGCAAACAGTGGTTTGTCGTAAGGGTTGTCCTCGTTGATGCCACTATCGAAACCGCTCGACTGATTAAACAGACGTGAGTCGTACATGGTCTCGGCCTGCTGCGTGGGTTTTGCCAGGCCTAGAGCGATTTTTTCCGAAATATCACGATTTTGTTCGCGCGCCATGACTTCGACCCTCCTCTCCGCGCCCATACGCGACTGGCGCAGTTTGCGTTCCTCCTCCTTTTGTCTTTCTCGTCTCGCCTTTTCTCTTGCTCGGATTTCCATGTCTTCGCTGTCCGAGCCCGAGTCTGAATAGCTATAGCTACGAGACCGAGATCGCGAGTCACGTGAGCCGCTTGAATCCCGCCTCTTCCCAGCGGTGGCGCGCTCTTCTCGAGCTTTCTGTGCCAGTAAACGGAGGTTATCTTCCTTTTGAGATTTCTCCTTCTCTGCGAGACGTTGCTGCATCGTTGCTCTCTGTCTGACCTCCTCACGTGCATGCCGGTCTGCCATGAACAGCGCCTCTGAAAACTGGGCAAATTTGTCGTTGATGGTGACATCTTGGAGGCCACGCCCATCTGCTGCTAACCGCTTATCCAAAGGCACAGTGAAACCCTTGGCATTCTTCCAATTCGAGATAGGAGGTGGGATTTTCCAATCTTCCTGATCCTGTGCGGTCAATTTCCGTGGGGGCGATCGCATGATGGGTGCCGGTGGGCTCGGAGGTCCTCTACATGTGGAGTTAGCGATGCCTTTCCCAAGCAAGGTCGTTAATCGGAGCATATATCTGATTCTGTGAAGACTATCAAGGGGAAGGAAATTGGAAATTACCGACCTGGGAATCTTTTTGTGCTTGAACTTGGGCGGCTCCATAGGGTCGCGTTGCCTCTCAACAATTTTCATGATGCGATCTTGCTTTTTGGAATTATCGCCCATCTGGTTCGCAGGTGTATACTTCACAAAAGTAGCCTCTCTCTTCCCAACCCCGTTGACGTTCTTTGGCTTTTGCGCAGCCACGGCGCCGCTGATCAACGATGCCAAGGCATTTTGAGTCCGCTCTGTTGTCGCCGCGATCTCCGCCTCGCTCGGTTTCGCTAGATCGATCTCGCCGGCATCTGCGCGTTGCCGAAGCGGAATTAAATCCTTAAAAGAGGAATGTACCACTCTTCCTTCCCGATGGCCCTGGAATCGTGTCATGTCAGCGTGTACAGGGTGATGGCACGGCATCGCGCAACTTACCTGTTTCGCAATGGCATCATACTTGACTTTCCCATCAGCGTTGACCTGGATGGCGAGCGCATTTGTCGAACTACTTTTCTGCCCCATTCCAAGAGGGTACTGTGCGACTGGTATTTCGGGGAATGACCCACCATCGCCAAAGTCCTCCTGCTCTCTTGGACGCCATCCTGATGATCTCTGGCCGTAGGGCGGCGGCCCAGCTCTTCTCACGACAACTTGCTGATCTATCTGGCCAGGCTCGACGATTCTGGGGCCGCGCTGCTGGGCGTGCACGGGAGTCTCTTCATCTTCGCCGGTATATCGTGGTTTTGGTAGCGCTCGCGCGAGCGAAGCAGCTATTGATGCCATGGCGAGAGAGTCGATATGTGGCGGGTTGTTTAAAGACTGCAGTCGAGGTTGCAGCCTCCAGAACTTTTAGACGTGACTAGACAGACGTACGTGCTTTGGAGCTTATTTTTGAGGCGTGGCTGGTGGTGGAGAAATGTGGCTTGAGCTTCACAGGCCCCACCGCCCAGCGGCCCCCTTATTTGTACAGGCAAAAGTTCACCAGGCATTTAAATCCACCACACCTAGTTACGGATTTATACAAGTATACAGCAATACGTAAAATGGAGGGAGGTTACTACGCCGCAACGGTGCAAGGCGAAGGAAGGTAGCGCTACAGTAACATCTCTATCACTTGAAGGCTGTTGCAACCATGAAGGCGCAAGATCGACACTTCAGCATTTGGAATGCTTTTGTATATCCCGAGTAAAACGCGTTCACCTCTCGTACCATTAAGATGGCGGCACGGGCAAGACAAGGAGAATGCAATAAAATCCTTAGGCAACTCTTGTGGTCATGAAGACCAGTGGTTGAATTCTAGGCAATGGCTGGGAAACTCCGTGACTCTTCCCAGGCAACTCGTATAATACACATCACGTTGCGTATCTCATTTCCGTACACAGTTTTTCTATACGCCATGACCCAATGATACCAATCCGTCCTGCATAATGATCGTTCATACGTAGCCCTTCCTGGCACCCTAACAAGTTGTCAGTACAATAGAGCTGGAACATGGCTAGTCCGCAACATACCTGGAAAAAGAATCTGACAACGAAGACTTGCAAGCCACCCATACAGATGACCATGGCACACTGTATCAAGCTGAAGTTTGCGATTCTCTTCTCTGTGCTACGAACGGTGCTAAAGTTGCGGTTTTCTCTTGTACGGAAGTACTTCTGGTTTCGCGTAATCGTCGAGAGTTGCCCCGACACTTTGTAGATGGACTCTTCCAATGCCGATGTCTGCTCAGGGCTCGTGCCTTGCTTGGCCGGAAGTTGCGCGCGAACCTCGTCCTCAACCTGCGGTGCCCGTGTCAATCACATGCTCAAGCTGGCGCTCAAAAGGAATGGTCTTACAGCAATCTCGAAGTCGACGACCTTTTCGGTATAGGTGCTCATGTCATTGTTGAAGCAGAACTTGTAGTCTCCGGCTCTCTGCGCCGTGAAGACAAAGTCGCCCTGGCGCTCCTTCTCGCCATTGAGAATAACCTTGTCCTCGGGACCCGTCACTTCGTAATCGAGATCGAACGAGCCTCCAGATTGCACCTGCAGCAGGCAAACCCAATGTCAGTTTTGTTTTCGTGACAGAGTGAAGGGGACTCCATACAGCAAAGTAGAATGCCATCTTGCTGTTCTCCTTAGGGGCCACGGCGTAGAAACAGGCCTGCTCGTTGGCAGCAAGCCGGTATGTCAGAGCAGTCGCAGAGACCATGGAGATCAGGCAGGCCAGAAGGCCAACCGACATGAGGGTGGACTTCATGTTGATAGCAGTTGTGGGAAATGTCCGGTCTTGGACGGCTTGTCGCGAATTCGGGATGCAAGTACAATCGTCTGTAGCTGCCACGCGGGTCAAATCGACACGGGTAAATGGTAATTCCCAAGCTCCAGCCTCCAAGCCAGCAGCCAGCTGGCCAGAATGCAGAATGGTGCCCGCTGCTCAGGGGTGGGAGTAGCGCCGCCTTAGCGTCGCCAATGAATTATGGTGCATTGAAGCTTACGCTTATCCGGCCAATCAGCGGGGGCTGCCCACTAAAAGTGCTGATTACAGGGGAGCTCCCACCCAAGCACTTCCCCATGATGTACCCTGTCGTCACAGATGACGCTCCTGGCATTCCGATCCAAGTTGTAATGATAGAACCCACGTTGTCCACCGTGAGCTTTCTCGTGTCCGACAACTTCAATGCGTGCAAGCAGTTCTTGCCCTAGCCATCAGGCATTTCCGTAATTACACACGGTCCTTGCTGCCATAAACCTTTCGTCTTTCAATTTCTTTCCTCCCTTCCTTCGCGACCCTTTCAGCTGGGACTTGGTTGTAGGCTGAAGTACAGTGCTCAACCGACTTCTGCAGTTCGCGACACCACGCTTCAGGCGCGTTCAAACGTCGACATGGACTATCAGAGACGTATTGCGGCCGTCGCGTCGACCGGCCTCAGAATCGGGTCTTATTTCTTCTTGCGCTGGGTACGTCTACTCATTCTCATACAACTACTATGCTGGATCTTGCACTGACTTCTTACCATCACAGGCAGCCTTGCCAGTAAGTTCGGCCTAATGGCCCGTATCTCTGCACGAACCTGCGCCGACTAAAGTAAATAGCCATTCATCTACATAGCATACACCCTGTTTGCCATCTATGTGCCGACGTTCATTTCTCTGTGGAGACGCGAACCCGAAGTTGCCCTGCTGGACGAGATAGACATCGCCGTCACAGACAAACTGATCAACGAAGACGAGGTAGCGAACGGCGATGCAGACGAGCCTGTCGTCGATGAAGATGTCGAAGTCACTGAAACTATCTCGGTCGTTGACCGGCCCTCAACGCCGCTCAAAACCATACTCAGCGGTCTACCCAATCCCATGAGCAAGCTTCCGTCCCTTCTAACGTTTCTTATCAACGCGGCCTGCGTGGCCATGATTACCGACGTTGTGTACAGACCCCGTTGGCAGTATCCCAGCAACGACCTTTCATTCGCAAGGATAGGTTACGTGTCCGACACGGAAGCGAAGCTGTTGATCCGAGAGCCCGATCAGTCAAAGATGCCGCTCACTGTTCAGGTGCACATGAAAGATGCGCAACCGCCGTTTGACAATCCGCTATGGCAGACAGCTGGGGGCGTTCGATGGACGACAAATGAAACCGACTACACGGCTGTCATCACTATCCCTCTGACCCACAGCAAACAACGTGTCTACGAGTGGACAACTTCCAACAACCACTCTGGCGAATTCACGTCTGCTCCGAAAGCTGGAAAAATACCCGACTACAACGATGGAAAATTCACTTTCTTGGCCAGTTCTTGCATTCTCCCACGATTGCCGTACAACCCAATGGACCACCCCTTAGCAATCCCCGGAATGAAGCATCTAGCAAAGGTGCTCCCGTCTTTGGGTGCTCAGTTTATGCTGTTCATGGGCGACTTCATCTACATTGATGTTCCGAACTGGTTTGGTGGAAGTGTCGAGGATTACAGACAGAAGTATCGCCATGTCTATGCCTCGCCCGACTGGGCTCCCGTGGGACAGAATCTGAGCTGGATTCACGTGCTGGACGATCATGAGATCCTAAACGATTGGGACGCCAAATCAACAGGCGTGTACAAGACGGCTGTCGACCCTTGGCACCATTACCAGACGGTAGCGAATCCGCCACCCGCGAAGAGGGCCGGGACGGGAGGTGTTGTAAGCCGTGCGGGTGCCACCTACTTTTCATTTGCCCAGGGCCCTGCCAGCTTCTTCATGTTGGATACTCGAAGCTACCGTTCCAAGAACAGTGAGCCTTTTGAGAGCACCAACAAGACCATGCTTGGCGAAGATCAGCTGGAGGATTTCCTCTACTGGCTACGTCGCCCTGAGCCCCTCGGTGTAAAATGGAAGATCATCGCCAGTTCTATCCCGCTCACGAAGAACTGGCGTGTCAACACCAAGGACACATGGGGAGGTTTCCTCCATGAGCGCCGTATTGTTCTCGAAGCTATGTGGGATGCCGGCGTTGCGGGCTACGGTGTCGTCGTACTTTCGGGAGATCGTCATGAGTTTGGTGCCACGGCTTTCCCGCCACCTAAGGATAGCAAGTGGCCCGAGAGTGTTACTGTGCATGAGTTCTCGGCGAGCCCGTTGAACCAGTTTTACTCCCCAATCCCGACATACAAACAAACAGACGACGAAGACGTTGAGCTCAAGTACGTTATCTCCTTCCGAGATAACTCCATAAAGTTAATTATTGCTAACATGAACAGATACATCAACACTGGCAACTCCAAGTTTGGATCATTGACCATCGAAAGCTTGGCGGATGGTGAGCGTAGCAGCCTGCTCTACACGCTGTTTGTAGACGGCGTAGAGAAATGGAACACCGTCGTGGTAACACCAGAACTAGTTGATGGCGCAAAGCCCACAGTATCACTTTGGGATAGGATCCGAGGAGCTGTGTCAGGTCAAACCTAGACGTGTAATGGTTAAGAAGGCGTTTTGGTGTTAGTTTGATTTTAGGTCCAGGCGTTCGGCCTTGTTTGTGAGACCGACTGCTGTATGTTTCCAATGCCGCATACTCTCAGAGATAGATCGCGCTTGCCATTGCATTTGTCTTAATTCTATCTAATGCTTGTGATGCGTAATCCTAAGGTAGTCTCATTACGGTGCGATAGTTGATACTGGCAACGCTATTCGTTCTCCAAGCCGCTTCGATAACCTCGTGGGCAGGCTCGTATAAAAATCCTAAGGCAAGCATCTGCCGCTTCCCCTCGACGATGTTGGTGTTGTTGTTTTGGATGAAAACGCGGTGCGCTATGGATATCTCGAGCTCGACGACGCGGGCCCGAATGGCGCCAGCTCAAGGTGCATGAAAGCTTCAATGCAAGCTTAATCAGGCGAGTCTATATCATGGACAAAGAAGAGCGCGACCAGATAATTGAAGAAACAAAAAGAAAAGAAAAATAAAAGAAAAAATGTGAGGGTGGTCCCAGGTTTGAACTGCTAGTCTTCAAAAAATAGGTGAGCATCGCCGTTAGGAATTCCGTAAGCGCAAGCTGGAATCGGCCAGCTGCACCACTTCGTTTCAAACTCACGGACTTGACATTCGGCAGAGAAAGTTTGGTTGATCAGATCGTCGAAAGAGGTCACCTTGTAAAGATATATGACTCTCAATCTCCCTACGTATTCCAAAACAACAAACACACACTATGCGGCATGTGACGCTTGCTGAGGTTTCGATGCATTGTACATTAGTTCGGGAGGGAATCTGACCCAGCTTTCACCGGCCAGCTGGAGCTGCGTACGAGTATCCATGCGGAACCAATTGGCCTTGGTCAGTTGTAGGGCCAGCACCTTGCAGTCGGGTCCTTCATCCAGATTAGATCACTAGAACTGTATCTCAAATCTTTGGTATATTATGCTTGCAGACCGCTCGGTTTCTCACGCAACGCCTACTTGCCAAGTCGTTGCGATGTGTTACCATCAGGTCGTGCCTCTCACTGGACCGTAGGTTAAACTAGTAGCTTACGATATAACAAATCATCCTGTGTAGCCCATGCCTTGAACCACCATTTTCTGGTTGCGTTTTTTATTTGAAAAAAAAAAAAAAAAAAAAAAAAAGGTTTTCCTTCTTCGTCCCAGGGCTTGGTACTCACTCGTGCAGCCGGATTATGGAAGACTCTACTATCCTTTTCATCCAAACACATGTCAGTTCCGTTCTCGAGATATACAAGGTTGACGTGGCAGCATACTCCATGATGGATTGTGTCTTCGAAACCACTTCGGCTGCCCTAATATTATCGCGATATCATTACCACACGCAGTCAGTGTACGTAATGCTAGAACTTGGGCCAGACGTAAGCGAGAAGGGGACGAGGCTAAGATTCGGCCATGTACTACTGTAGTCATAGTTATCTACCCAGGCCTTGCTTTCCTGTTGACATTCATCGGCTTGGTTACGGATATCAATTCTTCTTGGAACCTGGATTTCAGTCAGGTCAAGGAATTCCAAGTCGTGTCTTTAGACGCATGCTTATCCCAACTTCGATATGGGAAGCTTGCTGTATCAGGCAAAACTTGGTCTCGTTGATTGCTTTACACTTCTACACTGATGAACACTACGAAGATACCTCCATGTTCAAAATTATACGACACACTTTGACCAATTGAGAGTTTACTCCAGACCAGTTCTAACACAGCGCAATAGCGTGACAAAACCTTGCCGCAACAGCAGAAGTTCGACGGACAGATATTACTATTTGACCAGTTTGTTCTGACAGTATTTCATGTGTATAATCTCGTATCGTCCGAGACTCCAACGCCAAGTCATGATAGGAATATCAACAATTTACGTTCCTACCATCAAGTATTCTCTGTGCTTTGTCTTTATCGTCCATGCCCAAAAAAAGACTAAAAGATTATTATGTAAATCGTAACATGAGCAACAAGTGCCTAGGTGGACTGAAAGCCCCTCATTACTGTACTTGCAACAACTTCGACTTCGAGGCCTTCTGCTGCACGAGAGCCTCTACCCATTTGTCCACCTCTTCTAGAGCCTTGAGCGGGTGCTTCTTGCGCTTGAGCAGATATCCCTGGATTTCTGCCGGCGAGAACTTGCCTTCGGGGATTTTCTCGGCGAACTTGCTCGCGATGCCAGGCAGCTCGTCAATGGTGATATCCATGTCCCCTGATTTGATGGCACTCTCCAGCTCAGGAGCTACGATCTGGCCGTTGGTCTCATTGTGTTTGGCATGGCCGTTGGATTTCTCCTGCTGCTGCCGCCGGCCCTGGTCGCCCTCGTACATGCGAATGAAGAGCTCCTCGGCTTGCATACGGGTGGCATTAGTGAAGCCCACCTGAAGGTCGACTCTGCCAGGTCGGATGAGTGCTTCGTCGAGAGACTCGGGGACGTTGGTAGTCATAATCAGAACACGTCCTTCGTGCGAAGCGACACCGTCAATTGCGTTCAGCAGCCCAGAAAGCGAAATTCCCTTCTTGTCGTCGTTTCCTTCTTTCTTGAGGGCCTTGGCCAAATCGCTAACCTTCCAGTCATTTGGTGTCTCCTTTTTGTCTCCTTTGTCTGCGTCCTTCTTGACCGGGTCCACTGTAGCTATCTCGTCAGTAGGTCGCTTCAGTCCGGCAGTATCGATATCCTCTAGGAGAACGACACATCGGCGAGGAAGGGTGCTAAATAGGGCACTCAGATCTTCCTCTGTTAGAGATGGCTCTAGTAGGGAGATAACGTAAATATCCAATCCAAAGACACCGGCAAGGGCAAAGGACAGGGACGTCTTTCCAGTGCCGGGTGGCCCATAGAAAAGATATCCTCTACGAAGAGGAATGCCTCGGTTGGCGTACCAGCGAGGAGTGGCAGGGTGGAGGTATTCATTGATGTCGGCAAGAACCTGCATCTTCTGCTGATTGTCAAGCACAACCGTCTTCATGTCTCGGATGGGACGATCAGCGACCTGCTGCCAGCAGTGGCGTCCACCAAAGCGGCGAAGATTCTGAGGGTTGGGCCGCTTGACGCTTGTTCTAGCATGGTGGTTGTCATAGTATGACTCCTTGACGTGCCTGAGGAGTCGCTTGATGGGCTCTGCAGGGGTTTGTCAGCACATCTCGCCCGACCGAGGAAGGATTCACGCTACTCACCGGGATTTCGGCCGAAGCATGAAATGACCAGATCTTCCTTGTCCTTGAAGGACGAAAAGCCGGCACTCGCACCATCGTCGAAGATGGACTCCTGCTTGCGATGCAAACCATAACGCGTACCGTTCCACCGAAAGCTGTGTACACCAATTGCAGGGATGAAACGAGGTGGCTATCAATGAGTCAGAGGTGTCACCAAAAGGAAGGCGCTCAGGTGACTCACAGCTCGTGCCTCCTGATTCGAGAAGTTCAAGTAGATGCCCGACTTATCCCTCGACACGTTTGTGTCGTCCTCGTCTTCCCATGCTGTCTTGCTGACCGTCTCGGCCGTCAAAGATCTCGAGTTGAACAAACGTGGCTGCAAAGCAAGCCATCTCATGAGGTGGACATAGATATCGTCGTTACTGCTGATGTGGATGTTGCTCATGAGATTCTCGGTAACAAACCCGTAGACAGTGTGGTAGACCTGGCGTGCCAGCTTGTTAAACGCCCATATCATACCAAAGAAGGTCAGAATCCAGGTGACATCGAATCCCAGCCGGTTCCCAATGAAGCTGTACACGGGCACAAAACCGCGTAATCCCAGCAGCGGAAGCAGGGTCTCGAGCATGTTGCCATCCATACGACTTGCGTTTGATGTGCTTGCCGTGGCGGCGGTTGCATTCTCTACTACCGTGGGGAGAACCCCACGGAACATGGAATTGATGTCCATAGGCGTGTTTCTTTAACGAGCACGATTTGATCTTGTCCTGGGACTGTAGACAATTCTCGGGGTCAAAGAGGAGTCAGTAGGAAAACAAAGTTGCCAAATGGTAAAATTAAGCAGCAGGTAGAGAAATAGCGTTTCTTTTGTTCCCAGAAAGGTTTCCGTACTTACTGCCTCCAGCTCTAGTAATCAGATCTACAGGAAGCAGAATTAGGCAACGAGAGTGGAAACCAAAAACAGTGGAGAGGCAGCCCTCACAGAATCCGCAAGCGCTAAAAAGTACTTATAGTCCTTTTAGTCTCAGATGTCGTGGATGGCAAGAGCCTCATATGTGTCATATATGGAGAGGCCGCCAGGGGGGGAGAGCACAGCCGTTTGTAAGTCAGTCATCTTTTAAATGCTCAACGGAGTGTCAAGCTTCGATGCAAACGTATGTGCGCAGGGTGGCGAATTGAGGTAGTAGGTAGTGGTATGCAGTAAGAACCGGGGTGGGACTGGGGCCCTGATTCATACCCAAGGTGTATGGGCTATGATAGGCTCCTACGAATAGCACTTCATTGTCATCTCTCAGGATTACGGAACTTCTGCTACAGCCTTTCAGACAAGTGTGAAAAAATCACGTTGTGACGAAATCCCAAAAAGTTGTCAGCAGGCACTCAAAACTCCTAGTGCTAGTTTACTACAAACGCCTCCGGGCGAATGCCCATGATAATTCCGCAGTTCAGAGTCTACGTAGTCGGGAGCTTGCAGACTTAAGGTGTGGATCGGCGCTGCAGGTGAGCCTTGCGTTCAGTCATGTTGTAGTGTCTAGGCGTGCCAGCATTCAGCATCGCATAGTCGAAAGTTCATTTTGGCGGTCAAGGAAGATACATATGGCCTAGAGTGTCGGCATAAGCAGGGGCTATACAATATCATTCGATCTCCATACCGCATCCGGGAGCAATTGAACAGGGGTGGTTGCAAAGTAGAAAAAGCATGTCCACGCCACTCCTTCCTGTGGCGAACCACAGAGAGATTTCAGGCAGACAGACACATTGCAGCCTTCGTCCGAATGACGTTGCAAATGTGCTGACGACTAGAGTGAGTGGAGAAATCGGCCATCGGTCAGCCTCCGGAGGCCCCACAACCCCGGACTTGGGCTGCATACCTACGTACATAAACTACTTATTGTGTCGTGATACCCAAGCCCGCAGCACAGCGCTTGCCCATGAGGCACAGTTGCAGTTGGATGCTGACTGCGACATTAAATGCGTCTCCTGTCTCTCTCATCTGTCTGTCGATATAGGGATCCAAGACATCGCTTCAACTGCATGTCGCTAGCATCAACTGTACGCATCGTAGGAGACCGGAAAGGCTATATTCTACTCAGAATGCTTGCCAAATTATGCAGCTCCGCGAACACGTCTGGCCTCCAAATACGGCTGCAGTGGAACAACTTGGGTGAGTATTCTCAAACATGCTCTACATCGACGCCTTTCTTTTGTTCCTCATGCCAGGGAGCCTGCATACTACGGAACATGACCATTCGCCAACTACGGGGTCCCGCAATTTAAACTTCAAGGTAACCGCAAGATATACCCTTTCAAAAGAGATGAATTTAGCCAACGACTGAGTTGCAGGTGACTTGCATGTAATATATTCATCCCCGACCCATAGCTGGCTACCGATCATCAAGTCGTGGTGAGCACAACCTCCAAGACATGACTCGCTTAAGTGCTGTCAAATCAGCTGGGTTCCTCCACCCTGCTGTGATATCCTCCGCGTCATGGAGGAATTCCATTGACGTGCAAGGAACAACTAAGCGATCTGCACAATGATATGAGCATCAGCTTCATGCGGCCGTCGGATGCCCTCGGGCCGCATGGTTCCCAAGAAAGCAGTGGATTCTATCCATGCCCAACTTGAGATGGTTCGACGGCCTCTAGCCTCCTTCCATTCCTAGCTCCAGGCGGCATGTATCCAGCAGTAACCCATGAGAAACCTAGTTTTGGGATTTTATCTGCAGTTCCAGCTAATATCTTAGCTGGACGGGCTGGTCGAATGAGGAGTGGGAGTACCGTGAGTATCCGCGTAAGTCTCATTCTAGTCCAATCCACTCATCCTCGGATACTTCTTGCTCTTGATGCAAAATATCGGCCAGGGTCTCATCTTTCGAAGACATTAGCAGGTTGAGCGAGCCGTCGCGCTCAAGAAGAGATTGTTGCGCCCCGGTATCTTGTCCCGTATCCTTGGCCTGTCCAAGTAGGTAATCCACCATGTAAACATTTTCATCCGCCAACCTCCTAATCTCATCCCTCATTTTCGAAATTGCCCTTGCGACAACACGGAGCTCAATATCAACCTTGCTGCGGTTGGCCGTGAGCCATTTCCCATGCTTATCCATGAGAGCTTTGATCCATAACAGACAAAACTCCATGTGGGGAGAATCTTCGGTCTGGGCTGCGACAAAACGTAGTAACCTTGACACGTAGACCGTCGGGAATTGCTCGACAACCAATGGGATCTCGGTGTATGGGATGGCCTGGAAAACCCGTTTGATCAAGCCAGCTTCGTTGAGACGGAAAGCCATGACAAGAGCTTTGAGATAGTCCTTATCGGTTTCTAGAACAGCAAGAGTAGAAGCCGGCGTTATTTCAATGTTCAAATCGAATGGATCGAACTGAAGGTCATTGTCTACACTGTAAATGAGCAGACCCTCCGTTGAAGCCGCGCAGAACGATGTTCCAGCCGGCGAGAAGCCGACAGTAGTCACCCTAACTTCTGGGTTCTTTTTCCTCGCCGAGGGGTCACCACGTTTTGAACCGGGTAGGGATTTGTCTTTTCGTGCCTCTCGATCGGAATTCTCGCCCTCATCGTCGAAAAGCCCCTCGGGCCCTGCCTCGGTGAGAAGCTTACTGTTGAGAAATTCTTGTGTTCCGGAAAGTGATAAGTTGACGCTGACAGTGTACTTTTTAAGAAGCACCATAGTGCTTACGGAATATAAGCATATGTATTTGCTCGTCCCCGCAGCCAACAGACAGCTGCCATCTGTACTGTATCGGATAGTATCGAAGCTCTTATTACCAGACACGTTGGCGGCAGTTCTGCGGTCTGTGACTTTACGGCCTCCCGACACATCCCGTCGTCCATCAAGGCCTGATATTTGCTCGGCTTCCGAGACAGACCAGAAAGTCAGTTGGCCATCTAGGGTGGATATTGCTAGCTGTGCCGAGTCAGGCCGAATCGCAATATCCAAGACGTCGGACTGCAGCTGCAGCGGTTCGCTAGTCTGCGTCCGGTCGAAGATGGACCAGATCCTTGCAGTCTTATCCCAACTTCCACTGACGAGCAGACCGCCGCTGGGCGCAAATGCCAACGATGAAACTGGACCCTCGTGGCCTGATAACTGGTCAAGCAGCTGTCCTGTCTGCACGGACCAAATGTGAATGTCGAACGAGTCTCGAGATCCAGCAGCCACAACTTCACCACTGGGATCAACAGCCATGCAATCCCATTGGAGCCTCGTTGGGGCGGTGAAAGTCCTGAAATTCCGATATCTGATCAGATCCCATGCTCTGACGGAACCATCAAAACTCGAGGTGAAGAGCACATTGCCCTTCTTGGCGAATTCACAAGCGGTCACACCGCTGGTGTGTTCCGTAAATGTGACGATGCAGAAGCCGGATTCAACATCCCATACTTTGACCTTGCCGTCATCGGCAGTCGTGATGATGCGTTGTCCATCCGGAGAGTATACCAATGAGTTGATCGAATCAAAGTGGCCTTGCTGCTTCAGGATGTACGATTCCGATTGCCATTCCCAGACAAGAAGCTGACCAAGTTTCGAAGCTCCGAATGCTAGCCACTCGCCGCTCTGATTGATGGTGACAAAATCAATGTCGTTCTGGGAGATGCTAAGAGTATGTATCATGTTGAACTCGGGCATTTCGTAGAGACCAAATATGCCATTCGAGAACCCTGCCACTAATAGGTTCGATGCTGGATGGTATGAGGCGCATCGGACTGTCGCACTGCCTTGCATGAAATAATGCTTGTTGACTATTCTCCACCGCATGTCAGCATCATCGTCTTCCATTTCATCGTCCGAGTCCTCGGGCGGTGGAGCATTCGGGTTTCGAATGTACTGCCAATCGAAGACAGCACCATCTTTGCTAACGGTGTAGACGGTCTCCTGGTCCTTGGAGAACCATGCGCCAATAACGGCCTGCTTGTGGCCTGACAGGACAGTGGGCACGAATCCTTCCTCGGCGTTGAGGCTCCATATCCTCGCCGTGAGATCCTTGGAGGCAGTGAGAAAGAACCTCGAGTCCGGAGACCACTCGATGTGGTGAACATCGTCAAAATGGCCGGTATGGGTATGGTGGCGCACAAAAGGCGCGAACTCTAGCTCTCCCTCGGCATTGGCGTCGGGTGTCGAGGGGACTTGCCATACTTCGATCTTCCGGCCCAATCCCACGGCGAAATGGCGGCCAGAGGGCGAAAAGGCGAGCGCGGTGACTTTGGATCGGAAGGAGAAGTTGTACAGGGGAACGCGGCGAGGCACATTTGTCAAGATGGCTTGTCCATCCTCATCGACAGACAATAGCAGGTTGCCTCGCGGGGTGAGGCCGATGCGTGCGATGTTCTTTCGATGCGCAAACGGCAGGGTGTAGGACTTGTTTCTGCGTAGCATGTCAGCATAGCCCAGCATATCCCAGCACAGCTCGTGGTGAAAGCGAGAATTGCAGAGGAACTCACTCGACAAGATTGAAGACAGTCACTCGATTTGACACCGGCGAGAATAGGCAGGTGCCGTCTGGGCTGAACAGCAGGTTTCCCTGGCAGTAGACCGTGCCTAGGAGGTTCGAAAACTACAGATCGAGTTAATTGCAAGGTTCGGAGGCAATCGGCAAATGCATTACCTTGAAATCTGTCTTCATTGTCACGTTCTCCCCATGTTTCCCACCAAGTCGAGGGTCTGGCGCATGCAAGTCGCAGTTGGAAATGCGCTGTCTTGCCCTCCTCCAACTTTTTTTCTTATCGCTTATCGCTGATGGATTCTTAGCTGCTAGTGCTAGGACCTTACCAAGTGTGCTTGGAGTGGGGCTTCGTTCGGTGGGCCTGTGATGGGGTTCGATGAATATGTAAGTTGCCTAACTAAGTAACATAGGTATGCCAAACAGACCAAGCTTGAGTTGGATGAAGAAGGCATCGTAGCCCTACAGCCTGGAGCCTGGGGACCGGCAGTTATGAGCAGAGAGCCAGGGAAGGCAGCAGTGACGAAATAGTCTTACAGTCCCACAAGGACAGTAGATTGACTAAGGCTGCATCTTGCATGCAAGTCTCATACAGCTCAGCTCTCGCAGATGATGGACCAATGCCTATCAGAATCTCTACATTGTAGGTTCAGGTATACTCAGTTGGTATCTTGCCTGCCACCAGCCCTACTAGTGATTGCCCTTTTCTCCCAGCCGTTCTTTCACAACGAATTCTCTTGTGGATGACAACTCACTATCATCTATGTTGATCAACCTGGATTGTACTGTTGCAGCTGATTATAAGTCTTTTGCACGGCGAGTACTGCCATTGATCCTCTGGTATCGTATGCACTGCCAAGGGCCCTGAGGGGATCAAATCTCGGCGTACCATGGCTTATCAAGTGGTGTCTTGACTGGCAACAAGTGGATACCTCTACATCTGTCATCACGTGACCAATCGATTGGCCACTTTGAGTTCCATTTTCCAGGGCGGTGCTTCAAGTTTAGCCCCCAAAACATCAACCTTTTTGTGCATAGTGTCCTAAAGAATCAGGTTTTCACACAAGCATGAACAAACAATATTTTAAGAATTTGAAACTGGCAAAATAGTATCTTATGTTTCAATACCTCAAAATAGAGATTTATCTCTAAATCAGAGCCAGAATGAGTGCGGGGTGATAATTTTTGGTATTAAAACCAATACATGCAAATTCGGTCAGTCTGAAGCTAAAACCTGGTGTCGGTGTACCGAAATTAGCTAGCATCCTTATGTACATACGTAGTTTGGGCGCGCTCCAATCACGCTCTACCACGCGCCCTAGGGTACCGCGCTCCAACCAATCAGGTGAAGTGAATCTGTCTCAAGGTGGCGAATCCACGATTTCGGGTGCCCTCCAATCAGACTTCAAACTTGAGGAAAAGCAAAAAGGACTCTTCTCCCCTCCATTTAGCCCCCAAACTTACGGGATAGGGTTTTATTTGTTTTTGTATTGTTTTTTTCTCCCCCCCTCCACTCAGCCCACAACCTATGGACAGACACTGACACAACCAAGTGAAAGAATGCGAACTGTCCCTATATCGAATCAGTTAAGACCTTCCTTTGTCGCAACAAAATAAATCAAAAGGTCTACCATAAAATTGAGGAAAAGGTGATATTAGCAATTCTGTAATGTCGATTTTATTGCAGTTCGCAAAATTATTTTATTTCGTTGTGCTGTTGGCTTATATGTATGCGAGATTGGTGCGGCTCTGAGAAGTGTGCAAACCTTCGCCTGGAGCCCAACCTTGGGAGTAGCCTCAAACAGCAGCTCCCAGGAATGGCCCGGCTTAAATATGTATTTCTATCAGGCCAGAGATTGGGAAGGTGATCTATGCGATCGTTGGGACATACGCTGAATTTGAGATGGAAACAAGACCAAACTGGAAGGTTGTACAAACACTAGGGCGTAAGGGTCTAACTTGTGGGCAATTCGATCCCAAGTCCCTTTTCGTTTGTATAGTGTGCTTCAAGAAATACTTATAATTTTTATAACGAGAAATCAATTTCATCGTTAGTCTACTAAAGTTGATCTGCGTCTTTTTCAAATATCACCGTAATATTCACGCTAATCTAGGAAATGGACTATTGGCTGCTTAAGACTTTTACTTCACACAAGCTCTGAGGCTGAGTCAGAGTCTCTTCATCAAGTATTTAATACTAGTCGCCTTTCAAAAAAAGAACTTGTGACCATACAATTAAGTAAAGAAAGAGCCTCAGTCTCACCGAATATTGTGTATGTAGACCGCACAGTAAACTATGATTGGCCAGGGATTAACTAGCAGTTCATCAATATATATCTGTTTCGGCGCCGTTCTTTAGTGTCTGCACTGTGAAGCGATACAATCCTTGTGTCGAGCATGCGCAGATGCTTTTGTAGGTCGAGAGAATGTCAAAGAGCTTGAAACGAGGTCTAGCCGCCAGCCCCTACCTAAGTGTCTTGTCACTTATGCTTCATGCAATCTCGACAAATCCTGCCCTATACTTTTCCGAATTGACGTATTTGGATAGGTGTTCCTTTAAAGCGACATAGGTCCTCTTGGTCTTGGCAGGGGTAGGATCTCGACTCCCACTGTTCTCAGTACTCAAACCACTGCCATGTGCTATTTCAATTTTTCGAAATTGTCGGCTCTCGACTCCCTAGGCCAAGATTAAAATTTCGACCGAATAACTTGGGGATAACCTCACACTTACCTCTTCGATGCTGTCCTTCATGATATATCTGACCACCCGCACTCGGTTCTTCTGGCCGTGACGGAAGATGCGACCGATAGCCTGGCTTTCGATAGAAGGATTCCATTGTGGCTCTAGTATGTGAATAGTGCTAGCTAATGAGAGATTGTTAAGTCTGTATTTATTGCGATAGAGATCAGTATACTGGCTATATTCCAGATGGAAGACGGCGATGAACGAACCCGGTAGATCCCGTGCCAAAGGTTGCCAGTAGTACTCTAACATCTTCATCGTCTCGGAAGCTTTCGAGGGCCCTTTTCCGCTGAGCCCGTGAAACTGAACCGTCGAGTTGTGCGAATCTGATGTTATTGCTATGAAGGATTTCTCCAACGGCATCGAGACTCTTTCGCCAGAATGAAAAAACTAGACTGACAGGGTTTTAGCAGCTGCTCTTTCATACGGCAAGGTTGGACAGACCACTTCTCTGAACCTAATTTGGCCTGAATGTTCCCTACCAATGCTAACAATTTGGACGGAGTCCATCTCACATACTGTCGGTCTCCGCAATCCTCAGTCGGCAATGGCAAAGACTCAGCGCCCTCAACCTCGTGATAGAGGACATATCGGTTGTAGTGAAGGCTTGAAACCTCCGCGTCTTCGGCTTCATGTCTCAGAAGACACTCCGCGCAGACAATTTTCCGCCAATGCGTGAAGCAAGAGCCCGTCGCTTGCTTTCCCACACTGGTTGAGACTTCATGGGCTGATGTCAAGATATCACAGCCGCAGTATGCACAGAATGCGTCATCGCTCTGTTGTAGAAGGCTGAGCAACTCGTCGCGAGACTCAACCGAATCGGAGTAATTACAGAAGCAGTCCAATCCCAAGTTACAAAAGAGCCGGAGACGCAGCAAACTTTCAAGAACTGAAGTTTTGCCTTTTGGCTGGGCCTGGCGGCAAAGAACTTGTTCGATAGCTTCGTTGCAAGCGTTCACAAGGATGTTATACTGCTTCCGTTCCTTCCAAGTCATATCTGGTCGATAATCTTCATAGATCAAGCCGGGCAGTTGCAGCACTTTGTTTGAGCGCCGGAGACATATCGATGACAAGAGCTTCTTAAGGTTGTCGAAAGTTGTTTCTTGCGGCGGCGTTGCTACCTTGATACCGTTGACAATGTATCGGCGGAAGCCAGTCGGTTCGTCGAGGAGAGGCAGTCGGAGAAATCGGATCAGGGCCCCCAAGTCTTCGAGTGAGTTTTGAATAGGCGTCCCTGTCACGCACCATCTATTGTGTGCAGGCAAACTGTGGATTGCTTGAAACTGCTTGGTGGACCAATTTCGAATTACATGGGCTACTACTAGTCAGCTTGAGTATTTTCGATTATGTATCAGCGATACGTAGGATGGGATTTCAATCCTCGTTACCTTCATCCAAAACGATGCGATACCAAAAGACTTGGTCCAGGAGCCCACGCCGCCTAGAAGAGTCGGCAGCGACTGTTCCGTATGTAGTCAATACAATATCGTAAGAATGAACGACAGACAAGTCAAGAGACCTGTTCAGGCCATGATATTTATGCCACTGAATCTTATTCGGCGCGACATGCCTAGACGGATTAGCCTCATTGATCACTTCGCCTTTTAGAAGACAGTCTTACTTGTTGATCTCGTCGACCCAGCCGTCGAGTATTACTTAAAGACGTAAGCTACATTATCCCAAGATCGTCATTAACTTACAGGCCGATGGCACGACAACTAAGGTAGCAGGCGTTGGTGTCAGATTACGATTGCTCAGGTTAGTCCTGCCAGTTGCAACATGGTCTCTTGCTCTAGCAAGAGATGTGGCGATCGACGCAATCATGCTCAATGTTTTGCCCAACCCCATATCATCTGCAAGTATGCCACCAAGTGCATCAATCGGGTTGGGGCTCTTCGAACCAGTGATATTATGACGGAAACTAATGTGTTAGGGCATGTAAGCCATAATATCTAACCTCAACAATCAGAGACGGGAAGCAAACCACGAACAATTTTCGCCCGCCGTCTAGCTCTTCTTTCCAGAGAGTTCCATCTGATGAAGTGCTTTCAGTCTCTCGCGCAAGTAGAAAGTCGACCACATCTCTCTGATGCCTGCACTAATCAGCCACTGTACACATATTGAGTAGACTTCCAATGAACATTCAACTTACTCCATAAGGTTTGTGATAATGCAATCAGCGTTGATAACCACACGATCCACATGCGACGGCCTGTGCAAACTATCCATGAGAGCCCATAACTGGTTTTCAAACACGAAATTCTCGGGGTCCTCAAGGTCAGCATAGCCCGAGATATCCACTCCTGGGAGGCTTATCTCATCAGTCTGTAGCAGCAATCCGCTTGAGGCAAGGTACTGGGGATTTTGATACTTAATACCCTCCTGTAAGTGGTCGGGATGCTGCAGGAATAACCGGTACCGAGACAACTGCTCCCCCACAGTTTGTCCCAAGCTCTCGGATCCAAATATGTTGATATCGACCACGAAGCAGACTCCACTCGTCCCAGCTTCGTATTGAGCGATAATTCCATCCAGTGCCGATTTGTTGATGTGGACTTCCAGCCGGAGCTGCTCCAGAAAGGAGCAGGACATGAAATCTGAAGCTGTTTTACGGTTCATGAAGCCGACGGAAAGCCCGTTAATAGATGACACTATGCAACAAGCGTCTATGAAGTGTAATAGAAGCGGTATTGGTTCTGCTGCCCGATTTATTGTACGTAAAAGCTCACTTATTTGCTTCCCTCGAGACGTTGCTAGCTGGCAAGTCACATCATAGATCTGCTACTTCTTAGACTTCGGTATGCATGAGATAACTTGCTTAATCCATACCGCGCCAAAGCATATTTCTTCGGAGATGTCGACCTGCTCGACGTTATCGGAGGAAGCTTCGCGTGAGACGGCTTTAGATGTATGTTCCCTGCCTTCTCCAGAGATGGCAAGATCGCGGGTAAGATCTTCGTTTCGCTCATTGCCTTTCTAAAACTCAGCCGTTGAACTAGAAGCCTTCAATGCTCGAGCTGATCGCTATTGTCATGATAATCCCACGAGGGTCGACAATTGCAGTAGGGAAAAATTCGATACGATCTAACGCACATAGAATGGGGCCGATAAGCATACCTGACGTTATCTTCGATTGCATCGAGCACGATTGGAAGTTATTGCCCGAACCAAGCTCACCGGTAGCGGTGACATGGTCACCCTCAGCATCGCTGGCATATTCTGGCTTCTTCGGTCTGTCAAAGCTGGATGGACTATGGGTTTCTAGAAGCGACATCTCTTCTAGTCATGGCCAGAAACCTCAATGCTCAATAAGTTGGCAACCGAAAGAATTACTCCCTAGTACCTCAGCGCTTATGATAAGCTACTGCTATGCAGCAGAAGCCGAGTTATCAGCCGTCATAGAAACCATCAGGGTTTTAACCTCCGCAATGCCTCTACCTATAAAAACGGGATTTCAAGAGCTTGATAAATGGATGAATTGGTAGGCTGTGTTAATCTTGCGGCCAGGCGTTTTGAGCTATCAAGGCTATGGTCCTGTTTTTGGTGTGTGCGGTCGTTCCCGGGCACGGCTGAGCTATACTGAGATAGGTACTTCAACCCACACAGCCACTGCAGTGACACCCAAGGTGCATTAATTGTGGCTGAGGCTCTGCAACCATGACTACACGAGAGCCTTGCGAGGCAGATGGACGGACGGAGCCATAATGCTCATTTCGAACCATGTAGAACGCGGTCGCTACTACATCCCCCAGCACAATATCTCGTGATCCGTCGGGGAAACACTACGGATAGCAATTTGACGCTATGTGCATGCCAAAAGGATGGCGGTTTGCACTGGACTGGCGACTTCCTGTGGCTTCGAAGCCGTTCTCGAGGACTTCAAGAATAATGCCCAATTAACACCCAAACAGTCTGAAGACTTCAAATTCGACAGTCTCGATGGACTTCGATCAACCATTCACACTATTCAGAATGAGCAGGCTGCCAAGAAGCGGATACGTCATATGAAAAGGTTGGAGCCATTCCTGCGGACGAGTAAGCCTAACTCGACTATATTTCTTGCCATTTCAGCCTGTTTAGGACCCAATCTCCTCCTAACAAGGTGTTTTTGTGCTTAAGAAAGAAATTATGTTTCATTTAGTGTGCCAATTATATTTTATGAAGAAATCGCTAACACTTAGTGTCGCAGTGGAGCAATACGGAAAAGTGGTGGAAATATTTGTGAATACCTCTGAAGTGCTGGCGTTCGTATGGGTACGTGAACGGCTCCTCCACGTAGCTCAGTAGACTTTTAGCTGATGGAAATAGGGACCCATGAAATGGTTACTCATCGTAAGTTACACCAGAAGCTATACAGTAGAGATAATAATTAATATTGGATCGTGATAGGTAGCATCCAACTATGTGGAGGCATTAGATTCTCTACTAGACGCGTATCAGGCTATATGGGAGGAGCTACCATCTCTCAACTTATTCCAGCAGTTGTTCCAGGACAGACCCTATTTACAAAATGTCTTGAGGTGGATTTATCAGGACATAATGGATTTCCACAAGGAAGCTATGGCATATTTCCGACAGAAGAGTCAGTCTAGCCATTAGAACTTTCCTCACCATCAAAATACTGACCAGAAGCCCCCGCAGCATGGAGGCAAGTTTTCCAAGCAGCTTGGAGAAATTTCAAATTAAAGATCGATTTGATTAAGCAAAGGATGCAGCGTCATGGAAATTTGATCAAAATGGAGGCGACTCTTGCTGAATTCGAAGAAATACGTCGGCTGAATCAAACAATTGCAATTGAGTTTAACAACATTAGACAAGCTGAGCTGGACAGAAGACGCAATGCCATAATACAGTGGCTGAGTGCCTCGAACTCTCAGGTTGTTCAGGAGGAGTGTATTGAGGCAAGTTCATTATGTGTTGGTGCTGGAGACTGGTTAGTCGCGGACCATCGATTCAGGAACTGGTCTGATCTGCAGTACTGCTCTAACCCATTGTTATGGATGACGGGTAAACCAGGGGCTGGTGAGAGCATCTTCGAAGTAGACTTTTCATGTTTTGTACTGATATCGTTATAGGAAAATCCGTTCTAGTATCCCGAGTTGTCACGGAAATCCAGCAATTTTGTAAAGCACAAACTATTCTGGCTAATCAAGACATCTCAGTAGCCTATTTCTACTGTAAACATTCGGATCCTGATCGGAACACATTCATAGCTGTTGCTCGAGGCATTTTGTCTCAGCTTCTCGAGCAGCAACCTCACTTACTTCAATATCTCTACGAAAAATCATCTATGTCTGGGGATATCTCGTTATCCTCGAAAAGTCTGGCACAAGACTTGCTAACTATCGCTTTGAATGGCGGTAAGGTCACCTATATAGTCATCGATGGTTTCGACGAGTGTGACAAGAAGCACCGGAAAGAGATTATCTCGTTCTTCCGCGGAGTCGTGGAAGCCCTCCCACCAGCTGAAATGGACTCGATTCGGTGCCTTTTCGTAGGTCAAGACGATGGTATATCACAAAACGATTTCACTGGGATTCCAAAAATCCCCATCACACCTACAGACAACAGAGGTGACATCAATCGATTTGCTGAAGCCTGGTATTCTAAGATACAAAGCAAGCTCGGCCTAGAGGACTCCAAGTTTGATTTGGTTAAAGTTGTTACAGCAAGGTCTCAAGGTATAACACGCTATCATTATTGCTGAAGTAACAATGCGGTATCCCTTTTTGTCATGACTGATGGCTTCTGACAGGCATGTTCCGCTTTGCGAAACTGGTGATGGAGAATCTATTTGAACAAACGTCCCAGGAGAAGCTTTTGGCTGAGTTAGAGCGATTCCCAGACGGTTTTGACGAAGCGTAAGATCCGACAACACAATCATCCCGCGCTTTACGCTCTTAACTTACAATCACCTCGCAGATATGGCAGGATCGTGTCCCGTATCCTGGACACGCAAACAGCCACTAGGAGAGGTGATTCACTTAAGCTTTTGGAATGGCTCGTCTGTGCCAAGAGACCGATGAAATGGTATGAGATTCAAGGCGCGCTGTGTATAGATTTGCAGAACGACAGTGGTCGCGAAGTAGATATCCAAGCTCGCAGGTTTCGTGAGACACCAAAAGACCTCTGTGCTTCTCTTGTTGAGTTTCGGAAAGACCAAACTGTCGAGTTTGTTCATCCAACAGCCAAAAGGTAGGCATTCTATCCTTAGAGCTATTACTTGAGTATCTGAGGCCACGATTTGTTGACAAATACTTGCAGATATCTCATTAGAATGAACCTTGTCAACTGCTCATTGTCTGAGAACATGATCTCTGGTTTGACTTTAGGCTATTTGAGCCTGCCCGTGATGGACCAATTTGGAGACGAATTAACTATTAGGGAGGCGATCATGAATGGAAGCTTCGCTTACCTGGAATATGCTGTGGCATGCTGGTCTCTCCATTTCCAAGAGGCACTTGATGCTCATCGTGGGGAGGATCAGTTGGCCTTGCTGAGTGAGGACGTCGACGTTTTCATCGAGAGTCGCTACAGGAATTCTCAGACGAACAAACATGCATCCAAATCTGTTGCTAGTCAACTGTCAGCTTTGAAGTCTTCTGAATGCTTTGAACGACTTTGCCACGCTATTACCTGGGCACATAAGCAACTCAGCATTCATGGCCAAGCTCCGTCAGATGACGATGCGCTGGATCTTTCTAATATACTGTTCAATGTCCGAAGTGTCTTTGAGGATCTCGCGGCATCGCAGACTACAAATGAGCAGAGGACGGTCTTGGGGGACATGTACGGACACAACTGGTTCAAATGTCCACGTATCAATTGCCTCTACTTTCATCGAGGATTCAAATCCAAAAGCCAACGACAGCATCACTTGGATCGGCACGAACGACCATACATGTGCATCATGCCAGAGTGCGATGCTTCAACCTTCGGATTCCCGACACAGGCATTACTCAATCAGCATATGGACGAGGAGCACGGAGTCAGCGCGGCAAGTGAACTTGAGTTCCCAAAACCAAAAAAGCAGATATTGGGTCCTTGGAAAGATCAAAGTAGACATGTCTGCACCGTTTGTTCGAAGACATTTACACGAAGTCACAACCTCAAGGCTCATATGAGAAGCCACGCAAACGAAAAGCCCTTCCTATGTGAGGTGTGCAAGACGGGGTTTGCTAGAAAGCATGACTTGAAGCGCCACGAGAGCACGCATGCGGAAAAGAAATACGTCTGCTCTGGCGTTCTGAAGTCCGGCAAGAGCTGGGGTTGCAATGCAACATTCTCGGGACAGGACAAACTGGCGGAACACTTCAAGACCAAGACAGGCCAGCAATGTGTGATGCCAGTTCTCGCCGAGGAGAGGGAGGAAGTCAAAGAAGGCGAGCAGCGAAATGACTTCATGGACAAGTTGGCTGGTGGCCTTGGTACAGAGCCAGGCCAACTTGTGGAAAAGCCGTTATTCTTACAGCACAGTTCCTACGTGCACATGCCCACTTTAGCAATGCTCTAGCACTGGCAACATCCATAAAGAGCATCTACGCAACTCTCTGGAGCTCAATGAAAAGCTATGAAGGGCCCGACACCCTGTCTGCTACTCTCCAGGTGAACCAAAAACTACGGGATTATTTGAAGTAGGAGACAGTCCAAAATCTCTAGCTCCAAACCAAGATGGATGCCCGTGTTGCGTTTCGCGACTACATTGCTTTGCTTCTGAGGACCGAGTTTCCGGGGATCAATAGACTGCAGATTCATGACGCGAAAGACGCGATTGCAGCCCTACAAGTTCTTCGCATTGTATCAAGGTACATACAGGCTCAATTTGTCACTTAAAATATGAAGATACTAAAAAGATTCACTTATAACGATTCCTTTACATCCGTACCATTATACTCATCATAATGTTAAATGCTAGCCCAACATACTCGTCCAGGCGGGACTTGTAGTTCCAGTTCCATCAAAGTTAACAAGGTAATAACACACCGTCGTGAGTAGATTGAATACAGTGACCGCAATGGCGACGCTGACATCCGATCGAATACTCACGAAACGCATCAGCCAACGGTCGATACAGCTGCCAAGCGTATGAATCCAATGGCCCAAGGCTTTCAGTAATGCTACCAACTGATTGAAATGAGATCTATCGGGGAGATCGCTCGTTTGTCCTGATACTGGGCCTTCTTCTTGATTTGACGATGATATATGAATTGTTGTTGATGTGGAATCTGGCCCTGCACCTTGGATAGCCGGCGGAACTCGTCGCTGGGCAATCAGGTCGGCGAGGAAATCCAATCCTTTAACCACCACAATGCTTACGAGTGCAGCACACCACACCAAACTCTGGACGTAATTTATACGGCCCAGTCCGGTTTTCAGACGCGTTTGTGACTCTGGCGGCTCGGCGGACTTCACAGTTTCAAGGGCCCCCTTCAACACCCCAAGCACTACCACCAATAACCATGGCACACAAATACGCAGAAGATATATGTCTATCCAGGATCCAAGGCGCCGTTTCACAGCAATGTGCACTGCCGATAATACGGATTGGACAACAATCATCAAGTTGCAGGCGTCCACGAGCAACTCCGACAAGTACTCCATTGCAGGGGGCATGGAGATCAACGCGGAGAGACTGGTGTTATACCATATCAATGGCTCGAGAACTGCTTGGCCAATATATATAAGCAAGCCTATTACTCGCACCACCGTTGCGCCGGGATAGTACTCGTCAGTCTCCCAGCCGCCGAGTTCGATGAGGAGCCTCGTCGTAGTCGCAAAGAAGAAGGCGGACGCGCAAAGCTGCGTTACTGGGATGCCTCGCATGCTCAAGACCTTGAACGTCTGAGGCAAGACAGCGATAGCAAAAATGCCCAGCTTCATGGTGATAATCCTATGTTCGGGTCGCTCTCGACGTCCTGTATGGCGATCCGTTACTGGCTCAGAAATCTCGGAGCGCATGGCTCTAACAAGTGCAATGATGTCGACGATGCCATCGTAAAGACAAAAACCCGGAATGGATCGCATGAGGTCAATGTTGCCACCAAACAGATTGCGCCACGCTCTGCGGCTGCTCGTCGACGGCTGAGATACTGCTGCTATAGCTAGGCTGACGAGGACCCAGAAGGCAGATTGACCGCAGACCTGCTAAGACTAGATCTCTAGAGCTTAGTCTTCCATGACAATACATGGGATAATTTAAGTATATTTAATGTGTTACATTGTTGCTTATATTGATCATTGGCAGCCTTTATACCACCACATGGATTTTCTGCATAACTACCTACATGTAATAACCTTGTGATATATGTCCGCCAATAGCCAGAAAATGTGCGGGCAGCTCTGGCGGGCAGCCAGTAGGGTGCTTACACGTAGGTGAGTAGGGCCGCCTTAAAGCGCGCGACAGGCAAAAGTGAGGCGAGCCAGGCAACTCTGCATTGCAAAAAAGTTTTTGGCTTTGTTCGTGAAGGGCTGTGGGCGCGCACATCGCATCTCTTGAGATCCTATGCTTCTCACATGCTGATCGCTCGATGTGCTTATCGTTCTCGGCCATACTTCAAGCCTCTGGCATTGATCGCCGATTTGGATATACCCGAACGAAGCTTCGACAAACTATTACCATGCGAAATCGTATATCCCCACTGGTGACAGGGGTCGAAGTTCGTTCGAGTCAATACAAGGTGTCAGCGAAGGCAGGCGACAGGAACCCTCTCTAGGAAAGAATACCCACGCGAGGATGAATGACACACATTTGCGACTCCGTCTTACACACTACATTAGTCTAATGCAGCGTCCAGAATAGGATCTTATACTCGCATATTCGGAGCTTGAATGAACCTAGTAAGGCTACAACCCCGCCCTTCGTAGCAGCTTTCTTTGTCATGTCTCAGTAATCTAAGTCGAGGGAGATGGAATTGAGCGATGGAGATACGTTGATATAAGGGTCCTTAGTGGTTTCGCACCACTAGAAGAGCGAATCTTCGTAGATGTGAGTGAAGTACTGGCCCCTGTTCAACAGATTATATTGTGTGCCTTATGACGCTCGCTGGTGCCGAGGCATGTCAGGCTCAAGGTCGAGCCTGTAATATCTAGCGGATTCACGAAAGTCTTTTGAATGCATGCAATGCCAGAGTACAAACTAGGCCTAACAGATGCCCAAGGCGAATTTGGCTACCATGCACAAATACTTTCTACAGATGTAATATCAGCTAGTACTTGCATCTTGGCATAGAAGCAGTATATTAAATATTTAGTGGTTCTTAAGTTCTAAGCTAGGTTCTTCGACCTCTTCGCCATCTTTTGCAGAAGTTCCGTCTTCGAGGCAAAGGGTGTATCGACCAGCTTGAGGCACTGTTTCAATCTTATAAGGCCCTTCTCTTACGCCCGCCACGATAAGGTAGACGTGGTCTCCGACACGAAACTTGCTTCTCTGGGTAACAGTTATAAGAGTGGCAAATGAACACGCTTATCAATTTTGACGAACCGATTGAGTCCTTGTAACTTTCCCCTTGCCGTTTTCATTGGGGTTACAAAGATCGGGGCTCAGATCTTGGATTCGAAGTCATTAGTTCTTAATTAGAAACTGCAGCGCAAACTTTATTGATGATGGACTTACTCATTGCAGCAGTTCACTTCCTTAAAGAACGACTAATATTATATAATGTTGTAAAAGGACCGGTATGCAGATAGTCTTAATGCTTGTTTCCGCCAATGAGGAAGACGCAGCAAGACAGTCTAAGAATCTGTAGCGCAGGCTATGCGGTTGTGAAAGTAGATCGTGCAGTTGCGAATGAATAAGAAATATAACATACATCGTGCGAATATCGAGCATTTATGATATATTTAACAGTCTCATGGGGAGCTTGTGTAATGCGGAGCATTTGGGTACAGAGTCCATGTATCATACAAGTACTCAAAGTGATTGATGCCCCATGAATAACAGGCACCGACCAGCCCAACCATGCATGCAGCCCAACAAGACTTGCTACCGGTGTGGCGAAGACAGTTTTACCATTGGCTTGATCGACTCTTTGCCAGCGAAGTTGGCAATGCGGCAGGTATGATTGACTATCACTGCCCAAGACATCCAACGACCTCCCAAGAATTTAGACTGACCCTTTGCGTTCGATTGGTAGCTCCTGATACGAGAGGTGTACTAAGAGATACAGCTGTGTCACTTGACTCACTGCAGGAGCCACTCCCAAATTCGACCTGGGCGGCCTTTACTGTTGTTTAAGTTTGTTATATAAATGACCATTGGTAAAAAGAAAATTGCGTTCCCACACGGGAATCTTGCCAAGTTCTTTTGTCACAATAATCACCTAGGCACGCTTTGAAGGTCAACCTCGCATACTTTTTACTTCATTTCTATAGGGAACATCCCTCTCGTAATCCCACATGATTGTTTGAACTGGCCATTCTGGCCAATTTGGCAGAGTTCTTATGCTGAGGTAGCGTCACGTTCTCTCATCCAGACAGAAGGTTATTAACGACCGCGCATCAGATGAACTGTATTCAGCGTCTGTTCCTCGACTGGAAGTCCTGGTTCTTGCCACCCAATACGGCTGTAGTACCAGACTTGGAAATGTCATCGAACGCTCAGAGGCCCCCAAAGCAATTGATACGGAAAAGTTCGTCAAATTGTAGAATGACCTGTGATGTTTTTTTGACGACTTATTGGCTGTAGTTGAAGAACATAAGTCCGGTTACCCTCGCCTCTGTGCTCTGATCGCTGCAAACCCCGACTTCTATATATGTCGGCAGTTTCTACGGCTTCGTGCGAGGCTCTTGCTTTGTAAACAAGACAGGCTGTCTGTTCTTGAGGATCGACTAGACCAGTTAGATCGAGATGAGACCTGCCCACTTTTTCTTGGGGAAAAACGGTCCGACAAGAACCTGAGTCGAGAGACCGTACTCGGGGAAATCGATTCGTGTTTGGTCGAATATGGTACGTCTACAAATACCTGCTAGTGAAGTCTGTTTTCGTTTAATGATCATAGATAACTTCCTAAACCGCACAAACAAGATACTAGCCTTGGGGCATGCGCGCCCAAGGAATATTCGCAGCTTGCAAAACTGGTTGGACGCCACTGGCTGCATAGCCAGAGATGAGACAGCGTACCTCAATTACAATCGAGATCTAGTTAGCGTCTTGCCAGCTACCGACCCTGCGACGAAGTCTATCGAAGACTGGGTAGAGGATGTTTTTGTGGAATGTTACACGGGATTTCGTGAGGTATGGTTCAACCTTATAAGAGAGTTGATGAGCTGACAGAAATAGCTTCCTGACCACGATATATCAACTAACCCGAATGTCTACATCTACTCCGGGCTTTTGATCAAGCGTACAGCTCGGGTGCTGATGCTAGCACTGATAACATGTCTTCTTCTTACTCCCGTCATCATATGTAACCTTGTTGATAGCGTTTGGACTCGGATATTCGTCATTTGCACCTCGACAATAGTTTATCTATCGACGCTATCGCAGCTAACCCATTCGAGGATGATAGAGCTAATTTTGGCGGGAGCCACGTGAGTATCCATTTATAAGTGCGTTGTGAGCATAGAAAGAACCGTTCAACTGACTTATAATTGAGAGATAAGCTTTGCTACTATCTTAACAGTTTTCGTTTCTGGTACTATAAGCAATCCAAATTGAAAATATTAAAAGCAAAAGTTGTCTATATTAATATATTACGTACTTAATAAGTATACGAAACACTTTCTTTTTAGTTTTGTAATAAAATAAATTAAAACGTGGCTGTTTATTTCATAAGTAAACGTATAAATAAAGATAGTTTTAATAACTAAACGAAATTATAATAAAAGTTAGACTAAAAAGAAAAGAATGATGGAATGCAATCATTGTAAACAAAACCAGGACATAACTATTCCCTCATAGAAGATGATTCCTCCAACCACTTACTATCGTATCATTCAGTCATCATCCTCAAACTCAAAACCATGAGCAGCTATAAACGAATTATCAGGCCCTGTCAGCCTTTCACGCCAAGGAATGGCTTCCATTGATCCCAGAGCGGCAACTGTTAGCCCCCCAGCCCTGATTCCAACCTTGAGGGCGGCACCAATATCCAAAGATGTACCTTGACGTGTTTGTCGAAGTATCTCGGCTGCGTAAGCGCCGATGAAGGCATCACTTGCTCCTGTCTCATCCACGATCTTGTTCGTTTTAGTCTGTTCGGGTACGCCAAGTTTGGCACCGAAGAACAATAACTGTTGATCTCGGGCCCCGTTCATGTCTGCTGGCTCCAAGAACGACGCAATTGCGCCACGACTGCCTAAAGTGATGACCACACACTTTGCTCCAAGCTTGTGTAGCTTGCCACACGCGCCTATGTAATTCGTCTGTATCAAGGAACTTGACTGCTCTTGAAATTCGGTTTCTGCAATCTTGGGAAGTTGAAGAATTATATCCGCGCAGTCTCGATTCAGAACTAGATGATCCACTTTGAAAAGTTCTTTAGCGTCGCAAAACTCAACGAGTTCTATAGGAACTGGCGCTGGATTGAAGATAATCGGAACCTTATTGGAACTAGCCCACCGAATAGTCGCAAGAGCGGTCTGTAAAGGAATCTCTAGTTGTACCAGGATTAACTCGGGTGACGTCTTGGGTAACCAGGTCTCGACAAAGTCTGCAGTAAGGTGGCCGTTCGCGCCCGGGAAGGTCCTGATTCTGGGCACCCCAGAAGCATTAATATCGATATGAGCATAACCTGTCTTAACGCCCGATGCTGTACTAACTCCCTCAATGTTAATTTGGTTCTCCTCCAGTTTGTTCCTGATATCTTCTCCTCGGCCGTCCTTGTCATCCCCAACCATGGCAATCAAGTGGACATGAACGTCAAAGTTGAAGTCCAAGGTTGACTGCGTAAAGCTTTGCGATCGTGTTCTTCCGTCGTCAGAGGCTTCGGGTTTCTCGTGACTAGCCCTATGTACGGCAACTGCCTGGTTTCCTCCATGACCTCCTGGGACCGAGTAGCCTTCAGCCATCGGCCTATGGGTCCCATCATCAGCATGGAACTCCATTAATCCGATAAAGTCCATGTTTAAAGAGCCGACGACGGCGACATTTGCCGGAGTATAACCCATCCTGGCGGTACTTTGGTCACTATATCTTAGGAAGAATAGGCCTGTTGTTCAGGAGGATTCTGTTGGAGTGCGGCTATCGGAAGTTGGAAGCCAGGTCGATAAACCAAGCTATAGTTTTTACGGGCATATGTCTTCGCTATGGTGTTGGCAATCGGCTGGAGGTTGAACAAGCGATAAATATAGCATAACCCCTTTCTGACAACTAGCTGAATTGGCACGATGAAGTCGTTCTCAAAAAGAGGGATACCTTGCGCTAGTAGACACAAAGTTCTATCCATAAATTATATTGGCAGTTTACGTGCTGTAGGCTGTTCTAACATCTTGAAAGCTGTCCTGTGCCACATTACAGTTTTTCTTTCTGTCAGCACCTTGATGCCAGCCAGTGGGCGCAGACCGTTGCTCACCGGACGGAAAACACCATTCTCAGCGGCTCCATTCATCCACTAGCTAATGTTCCACCAGTTAGAGAAGGAATCTTGTTATGTGTCACTGTGCCGAGAGCACCCATACTATATCTGATACTGATTATACCCTGCCTATGGGTTGTGTCATGTGCGCTCTGCAAAGCGGCCCAACGCTATCGAAAAGCCCATGTGCCTAAGGCATATTTTGATTTTGTAGCGCCCAAAAACATAGTGGCCGGGCGAAATCTGACACTATGCTTGACCACTAGGAATTTGGCCCAGCCCCCCTCTAGGAGATATTCTGCAGCCTATGCCAGCCACTGCTCCATGATGATTACGCCCGACTTCAGATTCAACAAGCTCTCACACCCATGAGATGAATGGTGGTCTTGATGCGAGTGATATCCTGAACTAGAAAGCTTGCTATCGTACTTGCACCATATGGGTGCCAAATATCGGCTTACAGACACACTTTCAACAATATTGAAGTCGGTTGGAGAAGTCACCGAATGCAGTGGAACAGAAAACACCATAAGAATAACTTTTTGAGTTCCTTAGTATTATGCTGCCTTGAGGAATTTTTATTTAAAAGTCTTATATAATCTTATTCCTGTGTTTGAACACTAAAGAAACTCCGAGACCATTACTAGCCTCGCCAAATGACGTTACAAAATCTTCAAGTACGTATGCTTGTCACATTTTCCAGAGAGCGTAAGCCTTACCCGGGCCTTCGGAAAGAGCATTGACCATTTTGAGTTGCACAAAAGAGCAGTAGCCTGATTGTATCTGCGCCATACGCCCGTCTTAGCGGGAGAGCTGATTGTGGCATATCTCTGCTGCAGTCATCATTTACCGGTCACATCACAATGCAGTTTCATTCTTGCCTGATCTTGGCAGCGTCCCCCACACTATCTTAACATGTCCGTAAGTACACAAGACGTTGAAGTGTAGTCTTTTGTCCCACCTCGTAAAGTTTTCGCAAAATGGACACTTTGCGAATTGAGGAACTGAATACGAAGCTGCGGGACGCCTTGAAACCCAACTTCCACAAATCAAAGCCGTTTCGTCCAGGCAAGGTGCTAATAATCTCATGGGAAGGGGAGCCTGGCTTGAATCAACCACGTGTGGCCCTTGAGCTTAGTGATTCCCTGAGAGAGAGCTATGGCTACCACATAGAGGATTTCAAACTTCCACTGACGAAGGCGGAGATGGCTTTGAAGGCAAAGATATCAAGCCTATTAGGCAGAAACGAGCCTGCGGAAAACCCTGGTATTATATACTATCGTGGCCAAGGCCTCATAAAGGATGGCAAACCATTCTGGCGACTGTGAGTCTGAACCAGGAATCTTCATTGGTTTTGCACCAATATTCAACTGTGTTTGACTGTGTTATATAGTAGGGATGATAGAAGTAGTCCTATTGTCGACTGGTTTAGCATACAGGCGCTCATCGAGAATGCCAAGAGTAACATTGTCCTGCTGATTGATTGCGACTATGGGGTCACTCCAACAAGAACCACTGCGGGGCATGGTGTTTCGGCCTTCCGCCTTAGTGGTCAACGGCAACCTAGAACTACCTGTGGCAGGCTGGAAATCCTGGGGGCTCCTCAAAATATGCTAGAAGCTTCCCAGAACGTCAGCTCATTCACCCATAAGTTGACCAAGAGCTTGGAAGCTCGAAGGAAGCAACCTTACTGTTCATTGAAGGATATCCAAGCAGACTTGAGGAAGCAATCAGACTGCAGATCGGTATACGAAAACCTTTCACCATTTGGCCAGCCGGAGGAGATTCGAATTCGACCGTATTGCCAAGTACATAAGAGCTTGGAAGTCTCTCTCCGAAATGACATCCCAATTACACAGATGACACAGATGATACAGAGAGAGTTGGTGAAGTGGGCTTCGACGGCCCCACCTCAAGTTCGCGAAATACAATTTTTAGAGCTTCCAACTTCGCACATCTCGAGGCCCATGGCAGGAGCGAACCCTGGAGCGAATTCTCTACAGCTCCGCATTGAATACGTGCATTCACAAACTATCGAGGAGACCTTGGAAACGTGGGTGAAGCAATCTCCGCCTTGTGTAGTTCAGCTCCGTCATCTTACTGGGGCACCCATCTCTAAAGGTAAAGGAAAGGAACCTTCTTCCGCCCGGGAAGACATCCTTCAGAGCCTGATCGATGACCGGAATGAAACTTCCAGGTGGTCGCAAATCCTTCCAACTCGAAATGGCCTCTACAGAAAGGTAGTAGTACTGCCTATCGCCTGGGATCCTCCAGAGACCTCTTTCAGCCCTAAGAACGAGCTCCATGCACTGATAGATGCATTCAAGAATCATTTCGACTATACTGTTGAAGATATATTCGGCATCCCAGGCAACGAGGATGCCCAAGAAGAACTGGATCGAGAAGTTCGCCTGCACCTCGATCCATTGGACAGTCGAGACCTTCTGGTTGTTATATATAATGGGCACGGGCGTGACGGATACACCAACTCCCATAATATGATCTTTGCGTGAGTAACACACTCTGGACCACGATATCAGATTCATTGACCTCTATTTAGTTCGGGATCCTCAGATCACACAGTGAATTGGACAAAAATTGTACGCTCGCTGGATGCGGCGCCTTGTGATGTCCTTCAAATACTAGATTGCTGTTTTGCCGGCTTTGGAACGAAAGGCGACGCAGAAAATGACGATCTCAAACGTGACCCTTTGAAACACCTCAGCATCGAGTCCAAGGAGTTTCAAGGGAGGAACGAGATCTTGGCAGCATGCGGACGAGACACGAGGACGGGTGCCGGGGAGAATTCGTCAATGAAGCTCTTCACACAGATGTTCGAAAAACTCGCTTCAGAGCAGAATTCTTTTACTGTCCACAAATGGTACCACGACATCGAGACAGAAGCAGGCCGCCGCAGTAGTAATCGTCTAAGATGGTCTACCCCACATTGGAAGATGAATCCCAGAGCAGATGAGCCGAACAGCATCAGGTTGAGGACGAAAAAAGCTATAATCAATGGTGGCGTAAGTCTCAATCGAGGTCTCACAGGATACATATACGCCAAAGTCAAGGTAGAAGATGGAGCGGAAACTGAGACCAAATACTTCACTAAAGAGCAGTTGCTCACAGAATTCCAAGAGTAAAAAGGTAGCAAGCATTAGCTAGGGCGCGAGGTCTCCAGTCTTCACTTCTTAGTGCTCGACCACGGAGAGGCACTCAGTAGTTATGTGCCGCTAGAGAAATTTGACTTAAAAAAGCAATTTTATCTTGAGTCTGGTCTATAGAGCTTCCTCACCCCCCTATGAAACAGCGGGAAACGCCGGCATCCCATCCTTCCCCTTCCCCTCGGTCGCCTCGCCGTCTTCTCCCACCCCAGCATGTACTTCCCGCCCACACACTGAACAGTAGCGAACGCCGGCTCCGAGCGACTTCCCACAGTAGCGGCAGACCATTGCCAAAGTCCAGCGTTTCCGCGTACGCGTCCAGCCCAAGCAAACCAGAGTGAGGATCAAAGCAAACCCCAGGATGATGCCGACACATGCACCGGTCTTCGCGCCGTCGGTCCAGCCAGAACTGAAGATCGTAGGACCATCTGTTGATGATGGGGATTCGGATGTCAACACATCGGGAGATGAAGCAGACATTGATGAGGAGGACAACAGTGGTGGCATCAGTGTTGAAGAAGAAGTGGTCGGAGAAGTTTGATAATCCCGAAGAAGTTTAGCGAAGTATGGTGTAGTTCGTTCAGTCATTTTGGTGTACGTTTTGATCAGGGGTTAGTGGCCCGCTTCTAAACAAACAGAAATGTGAAAGGTAAGTTGGGTTTCGAAGTTTTTTTTCGCTCGTCAGGATCGAAAAAGAACTTCGGGCTTGTACATTAGGCGGGTACTATCTATAGTTAACACTCCTTCTTCATGGTTGTGACGATGTCGAAATCATCAACGTCTCAGTAACAATACTGGCCAAATATGTGTGGCCAGCCGATGATTCACGACCAGATTACAGGCAATGCAGCTCATTCGAATGTTGTGTTATTTATTCCACTCTTCCTATTCACCCTCAAATGTTGGGCCCTTTTCTTCGATCTTGGTCACTAGATCATGCTGAACTCTCAGGTACTGACTGCTCGACAATGCCCTCGCAACAGTGGTCTCGTTCTTTTCAACGACCATTCTCCTGAGAGCCCTGACGAGGAAGCCAGTAATCAAATCCACACTCCATGAATCGGGTATCAAGCTCAGTACCTCATCCACATCGAACCAACCTCCAAAACGTTCTAGCAGCATGCCCGTCTGCTCTACACGATCGCTGACATCCTCAATGTCCAAGAACTCACTCAGCAGGGCGCGGAAAAGACGTGCTTGCTCATTCTCCGTGGGAGGCGCACTTTCGCGCCTCTTAGGTGCTTTGGTATTTGCTGGTGCTGATGGATGTGGGGACGCGGGAGTTGATTGGTAAATACTGTAAATACTAGCGCCACCACGGAGGCAATATGCAACCGCGGTGTCGTAGTCACCAAGGCCATGGACAAGGAGTCGCAGCGCATTTTCGTGTTTTCGCTCTCGGCCGTCTAGGATGATGGTCTCAGGTACGAGCAAGTCTGGCGTGGTGGACTCGAGACTGGCAATGCGCTTCCTAATCGCGGCTGAATCGTAGTCGTACTGCCCGCCCAGAAGCTGGAGTAGGCGAAGTCGGCTTTGCCACACTTCATCGTCTGGCGGGGCGTTGTCAGTCAAGAATTGGCGGTAAGTAGGCTTCATAGGATGTAAAGCTCGATAGGCGGCGTATGTCGCAGTATAGACATCGCGAGCCTCTTGAGATGATTCAAGATGCGTGATGACGATATCCAGGTAGTACGTGATGAGCTCGTTCACATGGATGGTGTGGCCCTGACCAAAGACCAGATACTCGAGATAATACTTAACAGCGTCAGGTGCTTCGGAACGTAGTATTTCGACGACCTGCGTAGGCTCGAGTTTCTGAGCACGCCCATTTTCCTCAGCGAAGACTTGTACACCAAGTTTTGGGTTGCGGTTTGCAAGCCAGATACCGTACTCGCGCACCAATGCTTGATTGCTGATTTTCGATAGATATTCCCGTATACGTTGTTCACCATCCCGAAACTCGCCGCCATCATCTCGCTCCCCTTCAACAATTCGGCGCCAGGTCGTAAGTACCTCTTCTGCCATTCTGCGACTTTGATATAGGCGGCTGAGCACAAAAAGTCGGTGGTAGGATTCGATCAGGGTCTCGGCTCTTTCGAAGCAATCTACACCGTTGTCGACAAGCTCGTAGAGCTCGGAGCGTATAGATTTTCCTCTTGCTAGACCTGAGGGTGAATGCTGGTCAAGCTCGAGAAGCACCGCCAGTAGCGCGGCATCAACCGTCCGGAATACCTCGTTTTCATCCGGAATGCTGCCGAACCCTTTCTTCCGCCTCCAGGCTGTCAAGAATCGTTTCAAGAACTGAAGAGTAGGTGGTGGTAGAACATTTACACCGGATCTACCTTTGTCAAATGCATCGGTTGCTATGTAGTCATCCGCTGTTGCTTTTACTCCTCCGAATATCCAGATGCCTCTTCTCGTTTCTATCACTTCGTTGCGGACACCAGGTATTAGTGCCAAGACAACTCGTGGATCCAATAGGCTATCCACTAGAACTTCTTCTAGTGCCCGTAGCTCTGGCTCGTTGAATGACTCCTTATCCGAATGCAAGAAGCTCGTCAGCAACAACACTCCTGCTTTCTGCCGTAGGTAATTGAACGTTAGAAACTCTAATTCTGATTTCGCATCACGGCCACGGAACGAGTTAAGCACACTGAATAGCTCTCGTCGTTCGGAAACTGTGGTGATTTTCGAATTTGAAGCCTTTTCCAGTTGTGCATCTAGTTGAAGAATGAGAGGATTGCGTAGAGCCCACCAGATATGGTCCCCGGACCACACAGCGAGGCGGCCTGTAGAGCCTGCAAGCCTGCGAGCAAACTCCTTTTCTTCGTTGTTTCGGTTGCTTTCCCATCCCTCGGGCAGAGAGTCATCTTCTGGAGAGTCGTTATCCCTCTCAAACAGCTCTTTCTCTTGAGATAATTGTACCATGGATAGCGCAGTCCTCGAATCTAGGCTTCCGAGCGATAGTGTTGATGCCTCCATGCCACGAGAAAATGGTTTGAACCGTTGTTGGCAGAGTCTTTCAACGATTTCCTGAAAACTAGTTTCCTCGGCACCCAAGAGAGACCGAATGCCTATCGGCTGAGAGGGTACGACAATTTGAGAGTCAGTTCTGGGCGGCTCAAGCCAGTATTTGGCCGTCTCGGGTTGAGAGCCGTCAGTGTCCCATCTCTGAATCTCCAGGCCATTATGCAGTCCATCCTTGAATTCCCTTCCCATGGAGGCAAGAACATATCCTTCTTCGTCCTCACCGAGATTGGGTCGAGAAGATGACAGGTCAGAGACAACGCCATCGACGACAATCTCCTTAGGATATCGATCAAACTCGATGGTGGGCCTCGTAGGATCTCCATCAAGATTTACGAACATGCCAATACCCGGCTCCAGAGGGCCGGTTCCAGTGACTAGGAGAAACTCTTCTGGAGTTGGGGACACGATATGCGGCTTCAGAAACACCTGCCGAGGTTTAGGTGTGGTGGCCGGCCGTGGTAGTCCCTCGGCTTGAGGCTGCGGTGTGCCATCTCGACTTTGCAACGGCTCAGGGGGCCTAGGACTGCCAGTAGGCTCGGGTGGCTCCTGGAAGACTGGTTCGTCTTGCTCCGTCGGACGCTGCTCTTGCCTCCTGTTTCCAGATATCAAGTTCCCCAAGCTAGTGCCCCTACGGTGTTGCTGAGACTCGTGGCTCTCTGGTTGCGGCCGGGTTCGAGCTGCTGAGGAGTTGCTTCGAAGCAGACCTCCGCCATCACTTCCTGAAATGTCTTGCGCTTGTCCTGCTGATGGCTGGGCGTCATCTAGCGATGATATAGACATCAACGGGATTTTGAGTTGCCGTTCGATCTCCAGCAAAGAGTAGTTTCGGGAATCGGCTACACACGCGATAGTATCCCGTCGCACGGTGAGAGAAGTTGCCGGAATGTCGATCTTCTTCATACCACGAGCATCCTCGCCTATCTTGACCACCTGTATCCTCCGGTTCAGGGAGAGTAATATGGTGACTCCCGTGCCATCCGGGTTTCCATAATCGGCCTGTACTTCGTTGAGGTCGATGCCACCAATCCAATTGCAGTTCTTCACTTGGGTGTTGTTGAACACAGGGCTTAGTTCGGGTAACGAGTAAAAGGTCACAGTCCAATTGCACAGTATGCAAGCCTTTCCAACCCGTGGCAGAAGCAAGATCTGCTGCACGCCGGGCTTCGAACTGCTAGACGATCCCGGGGTTTCTGCATAGGCTGGTTGGAGTCTCGAGGCCTGGACGAATACGGGCGCGGCCGTCGCATCGGATGGATCAGGAGGTATCTTGACGAAGTGGATAAGCTCCGAGGCGGTGGTTCCAACATATAGGTTGCCATCTGCTCGCACATTGTATTAGCCATCAGTGTCCACGATGCGCTTGGTGTTCTATCTTATGCGCACCTAAGTAATCCACGCAATTGATCTTGACATCGTCATCCTTTGCGCCGTCTGCTGAGAGCGGGACATCCCGCAGCAGTGTACGCAGAACGAAGGGGCCGGGCTCGAGAAGATTGTGGTTTCGGTTTTCCTGAGAGCGCTCGTCATCTTGCACATCGGAAGCCATGATATCGTTGCAACACCATCATGAAAGCTGCAATTGGGAGTGTCGCGCCGAGTCAGGTGAACAACTCCAGTTGGTGAGCTGCTAGAACTTAGCAGCCTGGCTCTGTGAATGGAGCGAGGCTGGGCGCCGCTGTCATCCACCATGCCACTAAAGCCGCCGCACCAGAGCTATCAAGGCTGCGCCGTAGGTACTAAATGGAACGTTATCTTATCGCCGATCGCCCATCACCTAAGCTCTAGGTTATGTAGGTCATTACGTACCCACCAGAGCTTCTCGAGCTTTCCCAACGCAACGAACGGCGACTTGATGTTCTTTAATCTCAGCACATTTTGTCAGCATCAATCATAACCCCTCAACCGACCTCAACTGTCCGGCTAATCTCTCAGAAACGGATTAAGTCTTCCCACGAAATACAGCTCTCCAGCATTCACCGGGCTAAGCAGCTCACAGCTCGCAGTGATGAGTGGCGGGTGGAATACAAGTAAATTAACGTCGCGCTGCACAATGCTCCTACAACTTTGCTAATCCTACCCACAGTTGAGTCGGATGCAGTACGCCGAGACGCTTTGGACAACTTCGAGGAAAGTGCTGATACCTAGGTCCAGGGTGTCTTCACCTATCTCCTCGACAACCTCGGAGTCAAGAACGTACAGTTTGAAGAGCTTCTGACCCTCGAACCTGATGCTCTCGCCTCTCTATACCCGGTCTACGGCGTCATATTCCTCTTCAAATACCCGACCGACAAGCCATATACTTCGGCCGAAAAGCCGCTAGACGGCGATTTCGACCACAATGCTTCCGAAAGCCTCTTCTTCGCCGCGCAGACCATCCAAAATGCCTGCGGGACTCAAGCTCTACTATCGGTCCTCCTGAACAAGGAAGGCGATGTCGAAATTGGCTCGGCCCTGCACGATTTCAAGGACTTCACCATGATGCTCCCGCCCGAGTTCCGTGGCGAGGCGCTCAGCAACTCGGAGCTGATCCGTGATGTGCACAACAGCTTTGCGAAGAGCAGCCCTTTCGTGGATGAGACGCAAAGAACGAGCGGCGAGACAGAGGACGCTTTCCACTTCGTCGCCTACACACCTATTAACGGCACACTATACGAGCTCGATGGTCTACAACCTGCGCCCATTGCTCACGGCGCATGCACGTCTGACGAGTTCCCTACCAAGGTTATGGATGTTCTTCAGAAACGGATAAGTCGCTACGATATCACCGAGATCCGGTTCAATCTCATGGCAATGGTGCGGGATCTACGGATAAAGGCGCAGGAAATTGGAGATGATGACATGCTGGAGCGGGAAGAGCGCAAGCGAAGGGACTGGCAGTTCGAGAACGCCTTACGCAGACACAACTTTGTGGGCTTCTCGGGTGCAGTGCTGAAAGGTGTTGTAGAGCAGAAACTGAAGCAGGGCGATGGCGCCTACAAGAAGTGGGTCGATGATGCCAAGGAGACGACGAAGAAGCGCATTGAGAGCAGGAGAAAGGGTGGAGGTGAGGATGTTGAAATGGAAGGGTAGTAATGGCAAGCATCTAGAGACTTGAGGGTCTACCTAGGACCGATCTAATGCGCCGAGCACAAACATGTAGTCCACGCGTCATGCTGGTCATATAACAATGAAGCTCCACCTGCCGAGTTCACTTTTGGTGTTCTCCATCCACATTACGTATGTTCTTCAAGGACAAGTCATGCAGACATTTAGCCCATAACATTCGAATATATCGGTCTACAGCTGCTACGACGTACCTCTCACCTTTTTGGGATAATTAGCTCGCAACGACGTTGCCAACCCTAGCCCAACAACAAGCGCGCGGAAGACTATAGCCATCCTGGATCGTCGCGCTTATTCTAGTCTCAAGCCTGCATTGTAGAGTCTACCCTATACTCTTGGCAATGACCCCTTATGTACTTCAAGAAGCGTTTGATCCGGACAGCTGGGTCCAATGCAGGCTGGTCCTTGATCAACGTGAAGGTTGCTAGGACGCCCGATAACCGGTAAGAACATGGTTCGGGTGGCACTAACCGAAGGATTTGAAGCCATGTTCAGTTGACAGGCATCATGAAACTCGAAAACGAAATTGGGAGTGGAATCAAAGAAGAGAAATTTCCCATTGTAAGAACTCTGTTGAGATCTACGACACCTGCAAATCGGGCTACAGGTGGATGAGCTACGCACGGTTATGCAGGGTTGCTAAGTCCCTACAGAAGCTCAAACAAGCAGTGTGTGTGTATTGGCTGGATGTTTCTCGTTTCAGCTCCTACTTGTCCGACCAGGATTACAGCGTGGGCGGAGGAATGCGGGGAGCTGGATGAGGATGAGGTGGAGCGGCTCCTTAATCTATCGAAATCATCAATGATGCTTCAACGTCTGCCAAAAGGGGGAGAGGATTTGGTGCCAAGTCTATCCTGGAGGATTACGATGTATACCTATGTGCTTACACTGGTGCTAGTGGAAGGGGGGAAGGGAAACAGTATACAACGGACCCCACCTAAACTCTCTCTAGGAACGCATCACTCTGCTATCACTCTAAATGCATTCTCGACACTCGACAAGTCACGTTGCATTACAATATAAATGTCGTTCTAGTCGAGAATCTGGCTGGAGAAGTGGCCTTGCCTACTCAAGCACATACTGTATTCCGTGGCATCATTAGGTGACGCCAAATTTTCCAGCCCACGGCTCTGGGTCCGAAGTCAACGCAATCGGCCCGGATCCCGCAAGATCGGACTGATAAGATCCCTTGACTCGGGCCCTGTGATGAGCTCATGTCCATGTTTCGAATCCTCCCTGCATGTATAGTCCATCATTTCCTGAAACCGGTGCCTCCCATCCTGCCGTCGCACCGGATAGGATAAACAGCCCACTGTCAGCAGCCTATATTGGGGATCCACAATACGCTGAGCTTAAATCTCTCCCCTGACTGAGGGGTCGGCGGTTTCAGCCTTGGAGAATCTTGTGTCAGTCTCCGTGCACAACCATCCCGCCGGGTCAGTATAGTCGAGAAAACGAGGTGGTGAGCGCATGGGTCTGTAGGTAGGCAAGGTTGTAGACGAAGGCTTCGTGTTTCATGTCCCTTATACTACGGTACCAAACCGATTTGAAGGCTCCCTGTCAGGTAGAAACTCGTGGCACAGACCAGGAACATTGATTCTCCCAATTAAAAGTGCACCCCTGCTAATGTCATTAGGTATCTGGTTGGGAGGCTCCTAATTCCCTTGCAACCGTAGTTTTTCTTCTGGGAGCTATTAGAGATGTGGGGGTCGGTGGCATAGCGGGCCATCAGTCTTTCAGGCAGGAGATTGTACACAGATTTGCTTCAAAATGCTGACCCCCGATCCCCTATGGAGCATACCTAGGTAGCCTAGGTTCGAGTGACGGGAGAAGTTCAAATAAAACCAATTCTCTGCAGAGGAGGACGATAATTCGAGGATCTGCACCAGCCTACAGGTTATACGGAAATGTGGCACTAGATAGAGAACGGCCAGGAATGAGGCTTGTGAATCATCGTCAATTGCCATGCATTTCTTCTCGATACGGCTGTTCGCACCCGACAAGCCGCTTGTCGGATGAGAAGGCAGTGCCAATAAGCAGGAACCAAATGTGATAGTTTCAGATGGATTGCAGCTTAGATTGAGCTTCAGATGTATCTGAGCGCATTCGCCCGAGCTCGAGGACTCACGGTCGCATCGGACAAAGCCTGCTTCTCAGAGGATGCGATCCCTTGATGTCGACTTGACAGTGGTGGGCTCTTCAGGATGCACATCGTTTGCTGCGCTATTCAGCGTGCATGAGAAATATGTGCGATGAGTCGCAAAGGCATATATCACAGCATCCTATAGCTGCCATGGCCCCCGGGCTGAGTGCGGCATATCAGATTTGGTAGGGTTGCAGTGATGCGATGCCGTGCATGGCCGATCACCCCCCGAGTAAGAAGGGGCTGTCACTGCTACCTCACCTAAGAGCGTAGATGAGCTTAAACCCAAAGTGATTCGAGACAGATCTTAGCGATTTCGAAACCAACAGTAGATGTGCATGCGAGGAGTCGCATTCAAAGGTCAGCCTACCAGAGGCAGTGAATGTCGATGCCCCAAGAATGAAGGTGGGCAAGCAAATGCAGCACTGGAAGAGCTCAAAGCACATGATGGACAGGATTGTTGTCAGAATTTTGTATGGTATTATCGGTTCGGACTATGAGCACCAGCGCCTCTCTCTCGCGCGCGAATCTTTTGCTTTGATAGCCACACAGAAGCAGAATGTAGTCCCAGCCTTGTAGCGCACTAAAAGTAATATGTTCGGTTCGACCAAAATTATCAATGGCTTCCCGTCTTGTTATGAAAGCCTCAACGCCTGAACGCCAGGCGCGAAGAGAAATAGTGTGTAAAGGTCTGCCAGTGCCGTATGTGATGCACCATCACCCCTTATCATACAATCAACAAACTAGTCCTATGTTTCCCCCAACTGCGACTCAGGTTGCTTATGACGATTTAGCACCAGCCCAGAAGAAGTATCTGTTGCGCGATTAGTGGACCGTAAATGCCGGGCTCGACTTAAAGTGTGACTTACTGTGCTGAGTATTGCACCTCGAACGAGGCAGGCATGCCTGCGCAAGTAGCTGGCGCGCTGCCGCCTGCCGTTTGAACCCGATAGACTTCCTGCAGGTCTCCCGTAGCACCAGTACGTGTGGCCAGCTTGAGCCATGCAACGGCAGTTGAGTTGTCGGTTCCCTTCGTGGCGTCGGCGGGTGCGTTGGTCGCGTTCAGCTTTGTGCAGCCAGCCTCACCAAGCTGTAGGTTGGGACGGTCCAAGTTGAAGAAAGGGGTTGTGGTGTTGGTGAAGAAGTGAGTGCCCGAGATGGCGAGATTGCTTGGTCCCAGTGTCGTCTCTTCTTCCGTCAGTGTGAATTGCAGCGCCATCTTGGTGATAATGTTTGCGAGGTCTGGGTAGGATGAGATGAGACAGCTGGCGTTGAAGAGCGTCGCCATGGCGCCGATTTGTACTGGTGCAGCAGTGGCGTTGGTAGTGTCGCATGTGTAGTTCTGTGTGCCGCGGCCCACAGCCACGTGCTTCAAGGTCAAGCCGGCGCTCACGGCAGGGAGAGGCACGGGTGCTGTAGAATGTCAGTCTTGCAGCTTCGTGAAAGGATCGGGATCTGTACTAACCTTCTGGCATCTGTACAGTCGAGAGGTCACACACTGGTGCCACAGCCATCGATCGGCTCTCTTGCACCTTGGCCGCCAGCATGTTGAAATACTCCGATACTGTGGCGAGCGCGCCGGGCTGCACTGCGTTTTCGTTCAGAGATGGCCATGTAGGAGCGGCCAGGGTTGCGATGGCTCCCAGCGCCGTAGTCAATGCTATCGAAGAACGCATCTTGAAGGCTTGTCTGAATTGTGGTGAGAGGTGTGTAGTTGGGACTTTGAGAAGCCCTTGAGATTGAGGTTGGTCGAGATGGACTAATTGGTCGAATAATAATTGTTGCTGATGGTGACGGTGGTGATGCTTTGCTTCTTGTCTTGGAATAACGGACGAGGACCCTCCGAGCAGCCTGTGCATAAAAAGAATCGATGACCAAGGAAACCGAAATCAGAAAGACGAAATCAAGAATCAGAAAGACTGAAAAGGAAACGATTCACCAACGTGATATATGAGGTGAACCAGACGCAGGTGTACTACTGGAAGCATATTCAGAGGAGGGTGGGAGGGATATCATATTATACAACGACCTGCAAGAATGCCATAGTCCGTCCGGCGGCACATCGCATGCGTTGAACCACCCACACCTGCAGGGACCCAAAATTGGTCTTACAATAGAGTCTGGCAAGGATGAAGGGAGATGGGGGAAAGTACCTACCAGCCTTCCGCATATGGACTGATACCCTCGTCCATCGGGAAGTCATCTTCTGCAGCCGCCCTGGGCAACGTCGCTGAGGAAAGACAAGCCGGGAGGGACAGAGGCGAGAGGGTCTTGGAGGCAGGGAAGTCGGATCATTGGATGCTGCAATTAGAGTGCCCCTGTCCATGGAGAACGGGTAGCCGACATGGGTGGTTGTATGGGATAGCTAAGCGATCTGCAGCTAGGGGTCGGCGACATGGGGTAAGAGGCCTCGACCGGCTTCTGACTGGCTGAGGACCGCCGCCCAACCCCGTCATGCAAGCGCCGGGGCCGCCTTTCATCGGCCACCACTTTAACCTTACACGGCGTACGAATTTTCTGTAGTGTAGCCTGGCGAGAGGGGACGCAGCGGCAAAACACTTGATGTTTGAGAAAATCTGGACCATGGCTGAAGATGATAGTAGAGAGACTCCATCTAGGATGACCAGAGGGTGACTACACAAATGCTTCCTCGTATTCCCATTCTCCTGGGGGTTGCAGCCGTAACTCGAGAAGTCAAGGCGGAGAGAGTAATATGCTACCCGGTCACACGCCGGTGGCCAGCCACAAGATGCACGGGAAACAAGAACATCAGGTCATATTGACCTAGAGCAGTTGCAGTAGGTCTCCAAGATGCATGCAGTAGCTTCGCAATCGGTGGCAGAAGAGCGCGCCAGAGGTCTCGGCTATTAGGGCACGCCAGCATGATCAGGTAGCCCTGCTCGAAGCGTGCATGCCAATCCGGGCAATTAACACGGCCGGAAGACATACGGATAGAGCTTCCCGCCATGTCGACTGGCTGACGTGCATATCGAGACTTCGATATGAGTGTAACGGCGGGAATACCCAGTATCTTGCGGCCAGCAGTCAATAAAACCGGATCTTGGTTCTTCGCTGCTGGGTCAGTGGAACGGAAAAAGAAGCTTTCTGCCGACAATGGACCAATGAAGCGCGCGCAAGCCAGGATCCAAAGTCGACGCGTCTTCTCGTCCTAAGTCCAGAAGGTGGGCTAATATCGAGGACAGCGCTCCCGCATGCCACATGCAACTTTCTGCAGCACCCACATGGTTCAATTGAAATTTGCCCGATATTCGGTTCGACTGTGGAGCACGAGCCGTGGGGAAGGGCGTTGAGCCGGGCGGCTAGGAGCTGAAAATAGAATCAAGCGCGCAACCATAACCAAAATAAACAAGATTGATTCATTGAGACCTTGCCCGATCTGTTCAATTTGCCCGTTTATTGCCTGTCCAATGAACACGGCGCCAGCGACATCTTGGCTTCGATCCCTGATTTCTTCAGCATCTCTGTGCTACCGAGCATGGTTATTGATCTGGCTGGCCTAGGTGGGTAGGTAGGTATCGTAAGCGTCTCGCTCATTCAACCCGCTAGAGTTATGCCGTGCGACTTTGTAGCCTCATGAAGGCTCCTCCCGCCCTTTAGCAGCGCCGTTAAGGTTCGTTGATAGGCCACCGCTCAGGTGAGGCCCTCCTCGGCCAGCTGTGCCGACCCCGGGAAGCGTTTATCAAGAGCATTGTGAAAACGTCAAAGTCTTCTTTCAGCAAAATCTCTTGAACCAAGACCCAGCCCTCCAAAACGTCGAAGGGAGGGTTGCCGCGTGGCAATCTGCGATGAGTCTTGCAGCTCGCGGTTCCGCTATGCTTCATTGACGGCCAATGGATCTGGTCTCGGCTCCCAGTGTAACAGCTGGCGAATGCTAATTAGGCGCTGCCTTGATTACACTGCGCCTGGGCATGCTTGAATCTACCCTGGTTCCTTTCATGACGTTCCCTTCATGTGCAACCCATTGTCTGTTCGTGTTCACTGGGCGACTGCGCTGGTTCTGACAATATCATACAACGGCACGCTTTTAACTACGAAAAGCTCTGTACTCGAGTTTTGACAAGAAGGGTATCCGGAGAGGGGCAGCACTAATCGTGGTATCTGCATCAGTAAACTGCTTTAACAAAGGTATGTTCGACTGTTATACAACCCGCATTTCCCTTGCGCGTTACCCTCAGAAGCCACCAGAGTCTTCCTTCCAATCCCCATGGCTCGATCCACTTCCCTTTCCAGCTGCTCCTGCCATCGCCGCAGCACCCGCGACCCCTTGGCTCAAGTTACTCGCGTGTTGCTCGGCGTCCGTAGTGCCCATCCAATATAATGATAAAAATACGAGTAGGTGCAAGGCTACACAGTAGGCCGCGAACAAGTTCCTGCTCGTCCTTGACGCGAGCACCATTCGCGTCACCGAGTAGACCACACGTTCGGGGAAGCTCATGCGCTTATACGCTCTTGCCGACTCCCGGCCCCTGAAAGCCGCGAAAGGAGAAATATTGGACTCGTACGCTTTTCGGTATCTGTCCAAGGCGATACCCGGATTACCTGTGCCGCCTATAGAAACCGTCGACGGGTTAGGGTTGGAAGAGTATGCTGAAGACGAAGATGCTGATGGTGCACCTCGGTTGTACGTGGATACGTATCGTGTCTTCTCGTAGAGTTGCAGATTGTCTTTTTGCAGTGCTGCTGTCTCTTGTCGCAGCTGTGATATCGAACGATGAGAGTCGGACAATTCGTTCTCAAGCTGTGTGATCCTCTTCTTGAAACGATCTCGTTGCGCCGTAATCATTGGTAACATCCCGGACCCGCCTCCATAAACTTCGCCACCCCCATCTCGAGGGTTGAAACCTGAGATAATGGATGAAGTTGGCGATGTTCGGCCTCCTCGCCTACCCGGCGCTACGGACGGTGCGTAGCGGGCATATGTACCAGCTACTGATGCCCCCGACGGAAAAGCATTTTGACCCTCTGCTTGGAGATTGGCCAGATCATTTTCGAGCTGGGCGTTGAGGTTTTGTGCCCTCTCGAGGTCGGCATTTGTTCGTGACATGTCCTCTTGCAAGTTTTCCAGCCTGCTCTGAAGATCTTGATGCGAAACACGCAAGATTGTCAGTTCATCACTAAGCTTCTTGTTTCGTGCCAGTAACAGCTGTTCAAGAGTGTCTCCTTTACCCTTGGCAGCCGCACCATTAGAATCAGCGTCGGTCACCAAAACATCGTCGTCGTCGCCTGTGGCAAACTCGATGCTCTTTAAGACTTCCAGCTCCTGCTTCACGTCGTCATAATCTTGCCATTTCTGTACTTTGGCTTTCAGATTGTCTCGGTCCTCCTTGAGCAGGCCGACTTCTCTCTCAAGACCTCTGAGTTTCGTGTCAATGTCTCGCTTGAACCCTTCTTTCTCTAGTCTTGCAGAGTCGAGCTTTCGAATCAAGGACGAATTTTCGGACCGCATTCGCATGTAGCTAGGGTCGTCCTCGAGCGCCGGGGCCTGAGTTGAGACTTGTGATTTAGACTGCGCCAGCTCTAACCGCAGCTGCTCATTGCGGGCCTCAATCTCTGCAAGTCTGGCGCTGGTCCGCTCCAGGTCTGAATGGACCATTTCTAATTCCGCCGATGTGACGTGGCCTCCCTGTCCCTCCGACTCGCTATCTTCCGAGCCCTTCAGACGTTGATTTACCTCGTAGCTTGCCTTGATCTCCGTCATCAGCCTCTCTTGGTTCTCGACTTTCTCCTCCAGCGCTTTCTCCTTGGCTTCCCAGTTGTCCTTCTTCTCTTCCAGTACAGCGCTCCATGATGCCTCGACCTCCTTCACTTTGCCTTCCAAATTGGACTCTAATTGTTTGCGAGTCGCACTCTCGGACTGTAGCTTCGACTCAGTCTCCTCTAGCTGCGAAGTGAGTTTTGAGATACTCTTCTGCAAGTGCTGATTCTCTTCCGTGAGCTTTGGCAGGGTATCTTCTGAGACCAGCATAGAATCTACCGAAGCTTCGAGTAAGGGGTACGGATCCGGCGCGTCGGATAGAGCTGAGTAGACTTGGAGAAAGGCTGAATTGGTCGATTTCGAGTGGTTTGTCAGGAGATCGATGAAGGTTTGGTAGGCTGTTACACCGGCAAGTCAGCTTAGCTCGACATCAAGTGCAGATGTTGAATTTCCAAACCACACACCCTTTAGTAGGCCCTTGATCTCTGTCAACTTAGTCGCATCGTCTAGTTTTCTAAAGTCCTTTGTCTTCTGTGCGAGATCTTTCCTCTGGACCGTCGAATCTCGTTGGTATGCGACAATGTCCGATGCTGTGTTGTCTAGAGTCGAAACCAATGTGGTCAAATCGATGTCTGCAGTTCATCAGATCGTGTTACAACCAGCCCTTCCCATCGACATGCGCACTTACTCCGCCATGCTGAAATGGCATGTTGAAATTTATTCGTTGTTTCCGCAGCGGCAGCAGATGCAGCCGAAGACTTCTCGGTATTCGCTGGTTCTGACACCTCGAGGGCCGTATATTCGGACACGTCGGCCATTGTTGTTTCTACGGCAGAGGTCGCTGCCCCGGTGGCGAATGCATGAGCAAGAGAATGAAGCTCTGCGGGTTGCTTATTGCCGCCTAAGCCAAATACAAACACAATTCCTTGATATTGCCGTGGGCCGTTCGGGTTTTAAGTTGAAGCATGAACTTCCGCCAGCTGTTGCGAATGGAACATTGAACGTGTTCGCTAGCACAGGAGCTCAAGTAGCCGACCTGCAGGGGTACATCTGCTCCACTCCCCAAAAGTGGAGAACTTGTCCTCGCAGCACCTGGACAAACCCGTAACTCTCGATTGCGGTTACGGTAACTACACGAAATATCTCGCTCCATGAACTGCCCAATATTAGGTGCTCAATTATGGCCGTTAATTTACTTGAGCTTGTTCGTGAGCTCTACTAGACATATGACATCCCTCGTCAATGCATCCGCATCATCTCATTTCCCTCAGTGGCAATATACTGTGCTCCTATCTTATCCACTTCTCAGAGGTGTAGCAGTCAAGTTTACATCTTCCCATCCGTCAAGTACAGTATAGTAACACAAGGAAAACCACAGACATGAACTACTTCTTCTCCCATCCCATGACATGTCCTGTGTAATTGTGCGTCAAATAGTGCTGCCTCATATTAGGCACGCACACAAGCAAACATCATCTCACCCTCCATCAGATATTTCCGCTGCATACATAATCCGACCCATCCTCTTGTTGGTGATAATTTTGGTCCTGGTGTGCTCTTTGCGGGACAAGTCGTCGCCTCTTCGTCTCTGTACAACGTTTCTGTTGACCCCTGCGCTGAATGCTAGCCGAAGTGTTCTTGGTGTTGGTAAGCAGAGTTATGCACTGGGTGTGGCTGTTGAGGATGGTGTTCAAAAATGATAGCATCCTTGTCCTTTGCTGAACCGCTGTGTGAGCTATTGCGGATAGTGCTGTCTGTATCCGCAAGCTCAATGGTCTCCTTACGGCCCACAGCTGATTGGCGACTGCCCGAGATCTTGTCCGCAATCTTGCGCATCCAGGTCGGCATATCTCTTCTGCTCATGGCCCAATTATACACCTCTTTCTCATTGTAGTTGGCGGGTGTTATTCTACCGTCGGTGAAGTGTACGACCGCCCAAATCATCGTGTTGAGAACGACGTATACGAACATACCCCTGGTGATAGTTTGTTAGTCAGGTAGGGTATTATTCTGTAGACCGACTTACGCGATCAACCCGTATGCCACACTGTAACTCATTGGCATAAATACCAAAGTGACGAAAGAAGGGACAGCATCACCAATATAAGCCCAATTGATGTTACAGACTTGACGGATCATCAAACAGCCAACCTAGCAGCACGTATCAGTAACCGTACAAGGCCAAAGTTTAGGATATAGACCGAGACTTACCAAGACAAGCGTGGAGCCGGTGGCCCAAGGCGGTATCGACGCAAAAATCGGCGCGAGAAAGAGGGAAAGCAGAAAGCACAGTCCCGTCATCATAGCAGTCAGCCCTGTCCGACCACCCTCTGCAATTCCAGCACCGCTCTCAATAAAAGCGGTGACGGGAGAGCAGCCAAAGAGTGAACCAATGGAGATGCAAGCCGCGTCGGTACAGTAGGCCATAGTCGAGCGAGGGAAATCTCCGTTCTCATCTACAACGCCAGAGAATTTCGCCATTGAGTATAAAGTCGCAGTACAATCGATGATGTCGACATAAAGGAAGGTGACAAGGGCAAGCGCAAATTGAGACCCAGTGGAGCCGCTTAGATCCCACTGCTGTGCGAACAAGGTTTTCTCAATGGGATGAAAGGCGACCACTTTCTTGAAGAATTCGTATCGATCGTCTCCGTCTTTATCACCGGGGAAATACGTGTAGTTTGTACCTCGTCTATCTCCAGGTCAGCATGCCTCTCTTCAAGTCTATGGAGAACTTACGGCCATGAAAGGACAGAGACCAAAGTGATGCCGATGACGATCGCACTCTTGACTCTGAAAGCCATGAGGAAAGCAACAAAGATGCCACCAAGGGTGATACCAATCCAGAACTAGATTCAAATAATCAGCATAGATAGTATTGAGATTGTCATGAGATGGAGACTTGCCGCTGCGTTCGTCATGATACCCTGGGTACAACTGCCGTCGCTGTCTAGATAAGCAACGGGACAGCCACCAATAGCTACAGGAGTCGAGCCTCCGCTGGTGATCGCCCCTACGCCGGCGGAATAGGATAAGCCCACCATGGTCAGGAAGAGACCAATACCAACTCCCGAGGCTGTTTTGATTGTTGATGGGATCATCTTCACTAGCCATTGTCGCAATCCAGTAAGTGCTAGGAACATGAAAATGAACCCCTCCACGAAGACCGCCGTTAGAGCGAGGCTGTACGAGACCATGCCAGTACCATGCCAACCGACGACCTGGTAGGTGAAGTATGCATTAAGACCCATGCCGGGACTGTGTTGTGGTCAGCGGTCTACTGCCCCGAACCACTGTGATTAGCCAACTTACCCCAATGCGACAGGCAAATTGGTCAGGAACCCAAAGAGAATACTAGAAAGGCCTGCTATAGCCGCGGTAGCTGTGATCAGGTCTTGTTTCAGGACTGCGGCCACAAAGTCAGCCAGGACGCACGTCACGACAGAGTTTGAACTCTTTCACTGACTCGTCTGACAACTAGCATAGGCTGCGTCAGTCTTGCAATGATCGCTTGGAGTGTTGCATTCGCAGGTGCCTCCAGATTCAGAGAGCACATGAGACTGCCAAGGAGACTATTAGTATCCATCCCATAAGGTAGACGGCTGGGCATAACCTACGTTGACGGCGATGATGTATGCCATGGTGGCGAAAGTGGTCAAGCCAGCGCGCAGTTCCCTGAAGAACGATGCGCCTCTAATTTGCTTTGGCTAGTACTCGTCAGCAGACCGAAAATTGGACATGAAGTCAGCCGTCATCGTCACCTCCAGTTCCGAGCCTGGAGGTAATGCAGGGCAAGTCATCGCCATTGATAACAGTTCACAAGGGTTACAGGTTCCACATACATGACCAGAGCCATCGAGGCGGAAGACTCGACCAAAAGTCGAGCGGTTGATGCGGTCCTCGATATCTGAAAATTTGTCCAGGATCCCTTGGGTCTTGTTAGAGAAGCCCATTGTTGTCAGAGGGCATGCGACAGTGAGTCGCGGTATGCCAAAATTGCTTTAGCGGCGCAAGCTGTGATAGCCTGGGGAAATCAGAAGGTCGGATTGAATTGATTTCTGTGCGGCTCGTCTGATGTGTCGCAGCGGGAAGGAATGTTCAGACGCATGCACCTCAAAGACTGGATGAACCGAGTGATGAAGTGAAGTGAAGGGAAGTGTTTGCTTGGGTGGGAAAATTATTGCGTGTGATTTTTTGACCCTCGTGGCCAGACGAGCAAACCACGGCAATGAAACTCGAGAACAGAAAAACACGGGTCAAGTTGCGATTGTGGGACCAATTGACTCCGGGTATTCTTTCATTCGGGCAATTGAGTTTTCGACCAACGCATTCAATGTGTTTGAAAAAGTTTGGGTGAACAACAAGTTAGGGGAACAGTAGAGGGCTGCTGTATGCACTGAGGAGGAAGGAGCGTGGTTGGCCGGTCGGGTTTGGATAGAGAAGCGGTCACGGTCAAATAGCAAGCTCTGGCGGTCCGATGGATGATTAAATTGATCGCCCGAGAAGGTGTTGATACGAATATCTTATCCCCTGGTCGCATGTGGTAGCGCATACCTAGGTAAAGTTGCACACAACAGGGGGCTGCAGATGGAGACAGATGCGGCTCCTCAGAGTTTTTGCAGAACAGCCCAAAGAGTTCGGGTACAGTTGTTGCTGGCACTCTCCATGTCCTGTGTTCCATCCTCCAAGCTAGACTAACTCGTTGGGTTCCTGCATCAAGGCATGTATCAGATAGCTGGGGACTGTCGGCTTGATGATTATCGTTCCCGGGATGACGGCTATTCACTTCATGCAACTTGGCACTGAGGTCGGTCTTTTCATTGGCAGACATCGGATTTGCTGTATTTTGATAAATGCTAGTTGATGTGTTGCAGGTAGCCCTTAGATAGTCTCTTGATGGCCATGCCGATCTGGATTGCTATTGGGCTTGGTAAACATGACACCATCCAAAAGCATATCTTGGCCTATTCATTATGCATTGGCTTGAAGATTCCATATCGCCGGTTGTATTCAAGCATCTGTCAACCACGGGACAGGACTTGTAATTAAAATTTATTGTGATCTCAACATCCAAGCTATAGCGATATTATCGCAACCCGACAATGCGGTCTGTACCTCTTAATAAAAATCTCGCATGCATATGCCAACCTCACATGTACGCCGTGGTTCTGGCTGTGGAATGGTCCATCAACGCAATACTCCAACTCCATGTTCGTTCTCCTCATCGGGGACAACACTGGTAAAGATAGAAGGGCCATCAACTTGTGGCAGGACCGAGGGCTCCCCGTCTGGAGAGCGATCCATGCTGGTGTCACAGTCATCAAAGGACTATTTGTGCGTTCGCAGTCGGGAGTCTCTTCGATAGGATGAGAATCGTTCAGCAATGGGTGGTGACATGAGACAATGTCGTACCATTCCCCAGCTACCGCATTTTATTGTTACAATCGGATGCATTCACAGGAGGACAACGACCATATTAGGGGATCCTAGCGCATTATGTTTCCCTTGCACGTTCCGGGTCGTGTATGCTGTACACACCAGATGGCAGGATCATCTCATGGGGAAATGCCGGTCATAGCTTATTGTTGGATGGTCTGGCTGGCTCGTCGTATCCACGTCGGTAAACCTGCCCATTCGATAGCGCGATAGTATTATTTGTGCTGGTCAGCCATTGTAGACCACTGACGATTAACAAGAGTGACACTCATTAGTGATTCGGCAGCCAAGATGTGTACGATCATAAACCCAGCAATATGCACTCAATTAGAAGGTGTCCCAAAAGAGGACTGATGAACCCTACTGAATTATCATTATCTACTCCGATATTACTGGCGCCTTTTGAACTCGCCTCAAACTGCCGACATGGCTGCCCACCTGGTTGTACAACAGTACGCACGTAGAGTACTATCAAGAGAAGCCATGACAATTGGTAGCCTATCATTTCATTGTAAGGTATTACTGGATTTATATCGATTCAATAGCGCTAGGATTGATTTCAGCCTCTTTGTGGTTGGAAAAACTTATCTAATCCTGCAATCCTATTAATCGCCTTTGACGCCGGTCTTCAATTGGAGCAGATCACCTGCTATGGATTAGCACAATGTATAATGCCATACTCTGGCCATCCCCGGAAACCTCATGCGTGGTTCAGCTATCCCAATTACATCGTTGCTCATCTCTAGGTGTCGTTCGAAGTACAAGGAGCCATGTATGCCCAGCTAGAACATCTGGAAGTTGTGTTTATCGTAGCTACAATTCCGAGAACTAAGCAACACGAAATAGTAAACCTATTTCTTTTGTAGTCTGGAATAGTGGTGTATCACGTTTCGTTTGTTCGCCTACTTAGGAGGACCGACCGGGAGAGCAAACTGCAGACGATTGGGCAAATACTATCTGCAAAATCGAACTATGATAGTAATCTGTCGTATCACTCCATCAAATTGGTGGATAGTTGAGGGAAATCCTGGATCTTCCATTCAATTATTCATAATGGAGGACAATGAGAGGAGAGCATGGATTGTAAATTAAAACTATGACGATATGCCGGGCTGACTTGTATGTGTTGATTCGCTGAACATATCAACCCAGAAGCTGAGACTAGGTGGTGTGCTTTACTTCTAAACGAAGGTGTTCTGTTTCTCGGCCAAAATGGCAAGAATGATACCGCCCTAAAATCTAGCATGGTTTTGCTTCCCCGGCATCCTTGATGGTCACTTGGACATCCAGGAGCTCCATTTGGTAGCATATTCATAGATCGGTATAGTTAACGGAAAACCTGACACACAGTTATTTGATTTCGGTTACCCTCCCATGTACCGCCAATTGATCAGCACAGAGATATAGCAACTACCATCCTAAGGGCGCAGCTCATGTGAAATGCCCTCGAGCTTGTACAATTTCAAAGACTTGGATGTTCGAATAATGTGAACAACGCATCATCGAGGGCAGAATCAGTCGCCGGGGACAAAGCCACTCGACAGGCTTGATGGTCTGGCAAAACCCAGCTGAGACATCGTGAATCTTACGATTGCAGCACAGGTGGGAATTTGCCATTGGTGATTCTAATCGATAACACTCTTACTACGGCACCTGTCAAGCTGCAGAGTGCACTACAACTACCCGATTCGTGGTTGGCCCCGAGCGGAAGTCACGGGCAACCGCGCCTTTGTGACATCTCAGAACGCGCCTTACTCTGCAGCCTGCCTTCAGGACTCGAAGCTGACCCAACGCAGCACCTGTGTCTCACTATTCACCCTTAGTAATTCTCATTGGTGCCTCTGGCGACCCTTCACCGCCAGTGTTGTGCCATCAACTTTCCTTTTAGCCGCGTCGACAGATCCCTTTTGCAGCTTTATCTCGTCCTAGGCATTTTGTCTCCCTCCCACTTCATCCCCTTCTGTTGGCGAGTATCTGTACCATCATACTGCACGTGTATTGACAATCCAGCATCGTCAAAGTGTTTAACTTTCACCCCTCGCGTTTGGTCCTCGGTCTATTGCATGCTGCACTACCAAGGCCCAGTGTCACAGCATGGTCAATCAGCCCCAGTTCTTAAGAAGCTGCACTGCTTGACATGCGCATCCATCCTAGCAGCTTGAAGGTTTTCCTTTTTTTCCGCAGCATCGAAAAAAATCTACTTTCGGCCTCGCCCCGGGTCGCCCGGACTCTTCCCGGCAACAAGAACTCCCGAAGCCAGATATTCGCTATCCCACGTCCTCGGCTCTGCTGTTTGTCATCATGTTCGATATCTATTGGACTGACCACAATAGAGAGCTCGTCGGTGAGAGGACCGTTAGGAAGGAGCGCGAAGAACGCGAAGCAAAGGCAAAAGAGGGGGACGGGAAGAAGCAGGAGAACTCGCGCCATTCCGTGTCCACCACAAGTTCCGCCTCCAGTGAAAGAGGGTTCGGATTTTTCTCCAGTAAAGGGCGAAAAAAACTCGCAACATCATCAAGAGTTGACTATGCGAATGATCAGCCGGAATCCGTGGCGGACAGTTCCAAGGAGCGAAATATCTCGGCGTACGGCCTCAAAAGACTGATTGTCCCAGAGGACGGCCCGGAGTTAAACGCAAAGCCAGTAAATGGAGACCTCCTGCCCGTGCAGCATCCTCATATCTTGGACAACTGCTCAAGTCCATCATCGCGAGGTGCACCCTCTCAGCCCTTCATTTCGTTTGTTCTCGGCTGATGCTGAATTTTATAGAATCCGTATTTTCCAAATGGACCCAGCCATCGCACGCCACTTCAAGTACTGTAACAAGCAATTCCCCACGAAGTTCGGTGGCTACCAAGTCGGAGAACTTCGTGCAGACTTTAGGGCCCTCGTCGTTTATCATGAAGACTACGCAGGTCATAATCGCACCACGGACTATGGACTGTGACCTCGATCATCTCGTCTCCGAAATTCACATATCTTCGGATCGCACCAAGGCCGCGACTCCTCCACTAGAGGACTTGCCAGAGGAAGGGTAAGCTCTCATGGCATCACACAATCGTTTTCATCGGTCTGACCATGTGACAGCACACCATTGCCATTCGATGACTCGGATTCAGCACTCCTGCTCGTTCGACTTCCACAAACGCCACCGCCCGTGGAGGCCAGGGCCACTGCTGGCTCACTCACGTTATGCAGTAATAACGCTGACGCTGCGGGTGTTTTCGAAGGATGGCGACCACCGTATGAATGGGATTGTGCTACTGCGAGAGACAAACCGATTGCATCTCTAGAGGAGAAAACTCGAAGCCTCGCTGTAGATCGGGACGACAGTCATTACATATCGCCTAATCTCTCGGCATTGCAGCGCGAGGTCCACATGATGGCGGCGGCAAGTCCTGAATTGATGCTTGCAAACATCAAGGCCGGCATGGGCGATGCTGCGGATGCTATGGTATACAAAGAGCTAGAGATGACCAAAAAAAGGTGGATGTTCTCTGCTCTTCACCAGAACGAAAAATATGCCGGCGGTCTTCACCATAGTAGTTTCCAACCAGGATTCCAGAAATTACCGCGTCCGCCGAGAGTGCTCGCAATATATGAGACACATGGTAAGGACATGATGCTACACCCAGAAATCAGGACGTGCCGCTAACTTTGCTGGTGGCAGCGTCGATGACATTCACGGCAGCCTTATACCCCAACATCAAGATATCTCATCTCTCACCAAGCCCTGTCTCGCCTCACCTCTTCCCGAATATCCAACCAATATTGGTTCCAACAATTTCAGCGTCGGCTGCCTCGCGGCCGCTTCCACCTCAACTGTTCTCATCTGTCACGTGTCTTTCAATGGCATCATTGTTCCCTTCTACAGATATACCTCCCTTCTTGCGGGCCGTGCACCGCTGTCTAGCTGCAGGAGGAGCTTATCACCTCACAATAATCGATCCGGAGCCAGTCTCAAGCTCAATGGGTCCCAAGTTACGACAATGGCTTATCGATAATCTGTTGACAAACCTAGAACAGGCGTTTCGGACGACATTACCTAGTCGCACTCTTCCGACATGGCTAGCGGTCAGTCGATTACGTGGCAAGGGAAGCACCATCATGTCGTTGTCGGTCCCCGCAGTACCTGAAGGCTTCAACAGGATCCAAGGTGTTAAGGACCCTGGCCCGGTGAAGGCAGAGCTTCGATGTACGGTTCTGAGAATGCTCTGGCAGGAGATCTGGGGCAATTTCGTGCACGCTAGGAGTTGGTGGTGGGAAGAAGAAGAAATTCTCCAGGAGTGCCTTGAGCACGGAACGTATTGGGTTTACTCTCATGTTGTTGCGGTCAAGGAAGACTGATGGGTTATAAGATGCCCGAAGACGAGCACTCTGAAGACACGAAGACGGGTCTCATGAGGCGGTCTATTTCAGAGTCGTTGCAACTCGACCTTGCCGCGAATGGACTCGATCTGGGAATGGGTTACTATGAATGTTGGAGGACTGGCTGTCTTCGCCCATTCGATGCTATTGGCCTTTAAATCTCTGATTTCGCATATTCTAGCTCATGCGATTCCCTCTCTATCGTGTCGACTACGATACTAGTTGTAGGAGCATCTAGACTTCGCAAAGTCAAGCCAAGGGAAATTAGGGACGTTAGGGAGTTGAGAATAGCAACGCAATGCTCTAAATTGGCTGTTACAGCCACGCTATGGTGGGTAGGTCAGTGTAATTTCTGGAATGGATAGGAATTCTGAGACCCTGTACTACAACACGCAAGTTTAAAGTAAATCAAGTGGATGGCATCTTCTTCACCACGGATGAGTGTCTATGTCGTAGTTCTGCTGCAGTAAACGTGCCGGCCATTCACATGTTTGGCATGTCGTCTCCTGAGGCTCTGAGAGGCTGAAAGCATATTTTGATTACAGGCATGTCGGACGGTCGCATCGCATTAGCCAGTTGGTATCCCTGATCTCATGCCCACTTCGATCCGTACCTGGTCCTGCTCTTCGCCACCCTTCCCGCCAAATTGTTCATATTCGTAAACCTGTCATATCTATCAACCCTTGCTTTGTATGTAACCCGCTGCTACATATCGATTAGCCAGCCAGTCACCAAGGCGGTTGTCATCATATCCCCTGAGCCTGTGGGGACTGGTAAGTAGCATCGGGACGCGTGCCGCGTGCCGCGTGCTTACGAGGCAGGCGAGGGCAAGCAGATTAAGGCTTCCAGACCGACGCCCACATCTTCCGGTGTACTGTTGTCTAACCTGCAGCTGCCTGGCATTGGAAACCGGGATGTAACGAAGGCGTTCGTGTAAACCTGCCCCGGACAATATAATTGCCGGGGTTATGGTGATCTGATTGACAATGGCAAAGTATGGTTCCTCAGGTGAACCAGCGGAACAAACATACATCATACAACGCTTTGACACAGGATCTGTCTTGAGTATCACGTCGTGCGAGGGAAGTCATACGCACACAGTATCGCTACCGAAAAGCTCGGCAGTTCATATTTCTCGTCATTTACTTGATGCCAGTCTAGATTTCGTGGTTTTCCTTGCCAGCCAAGCATTCCCGACGCTACGGACCAAAGATTCGGACCAAAGATTCGGCTGCCAAGGCCGTTTGATGGTCCTCACCGGTTCGCGTGCTCTCCCCCGCCCGGCGTAGTGGCCAGCAGCCATATGGAAACGAGAGTGGTGGCTGATGCATAAGGGGTGTTGATTTTCAGTGGCTGCTGTCCGTTAGCGGCGCTGGTTGCGAGAAAACGTCTTCACGGCCGGCCCGCATGCAGCCTCTGTCACATTTCACAGGTGCAAAGTACGTCAGGGCAATTGATGGGCGAGACGGGTCCAAGAGCAAGCTTCCCCGACTTGCTGCAGTGGTTGAGAGTGGAAAGATACAGGAATTTCCGAAACGGCCTCTGCGGTGACGAAAGCACTCTGCCATGCATAAGCGTTCATCATTTTCCCCTTGCAGCTTTTCATGCTACAATGTCGCAGTCGCGGCCAATGACAGGGTCCAATCGATCAGGGGCAGAGAAAGTCCGAGAAGGTCTGTTTCCTTTTTGCTGCCCCAGTCTTCTGGAACCAAGGGATGAAAAAATCTCCTTGATCCCTGATCGCGAGCACAGCGTGCAGCGTGCAGCGTGCAGCTTGGCCCTTGCACCTTGCACCTTTGGCGATCGGGCCGAACTTGAATTTGTCTGCGTAGGTACACAATGCAGCGTTCATCAGCAGGAACTCCGAGCGCAAGAAAGATGCCGCCTAGAAGGTCTCTTGAATTGGCGTACCTTTGACTAGATAACATAGAGATCTGCCATGAGCATATCTGAACGCGAACTAGAAAATCTCCACTGCGGGCATTCTGACTGCATCTGACAAGTCTGTGCAGCGACGCCGCGCAGGCGGCCACAGTCGGCGGGGATGCCCGGAAAATAATCCCCAGGTCCCCAGTCCCCCATTAACTACCCTGCATATGTTGCAATGGCTGGCCGATTGGAGGACGGACAGGGGAGCTCCCAGAACAGCACGTGGAGCCTCAGCATTGCGAGGGTACACGCCCTTCTCCAAAGGTACATCGAGTGTCGGGGGTCGCAAGTCACTCGCTCATCTGTCCCGGCGGACACTGCACTGCATGGCCCCTCGCTGACTGAGAGACACAGCAAACCCTTTTTTCTTCTCACTCTTCACCAAATCGCGTGCCAGCTGGGCTGCTGAGTGGCGGTCTCGGGTTGCTTTCATTGGCTTGTCTCCAAGTTTCGTGCAACGCAGGAAGCGAATGGTAACTGACCAAGAATCAAAAAGTGCACTTCTTCATCATTTTGCGGGCTGATGACCAAGATGGCGTGGTGCTTTTGCCCAGTTACCCATTTACCGCAGGGACGGGTGACGGGTCTGTCTCAACTAGTTTCATGCCGTCGAGGACAGATCAGAAATAGCTTAAGTTTGCCTATGTGGGAACTCCCGCAAGGTTATGCTATAACGTGTCTAGGCTGGATGAGCTGGAGGCGTCAATCGCCGAAGCTATCATGGTCTTGCTGGCTATGCGCCTGATATGGCAAGAGAGCAACACGTGGCGCGCTATGCACTATCGCGTGTTCAAGTGCCGTAAGCCAAGCCAGTCGGTGAAATAGTTCCTGCGCTACCTGCTCAGTTTCATGGTCGATCAAATAAATGACTAGTAGATCGGCTCCCCCTATACTATGTGGCTACCAACGCCACGTGCTGGCGTATAATACTCACAGATTCAACAAGCGGCAACGGGTTATGATGCAGCTTAAGTGACTTGTGATCACCCTTACTCAATTAGTTCAGGTAAGAGTACTTATCATTTCAAAGCTTAGTTTAGATCCAAGGATGGTGTAGTTACTTCCGTATGGACGGGTTAGTGGTTGACTCGGACCCTTACCAAAGACGTAATGTCTGAGTGAATGTGAGCAGATATTCTGTTCGAAGTGCCTAATTTTGTGGTTCCTGGATCGATGGTACTAGGCTTACACGTACTTTGTTGGATGCAAAGAAGCACTGCACACTCTAGCAGTTCGGGGATGGCGCCAAAGGTTTCCGATATCACCGAGCGACAAGAAGGCGTCGTGTCGGTATACATCAAGATGCCACAGTTTACACATTCAATTCACTGGTCAATATTTTCTGTTGGCATTGATAGCGACTGATTGGCCTGTGGCCATTCTAAAACAATATATGACAGGATCAAGTCTCGCGAGTTTTGTTTCTCGAAGGTAGAGATTTTAAGAAGTCATTATTTAGTCAATCTTTGGCTGGGTTTTTCTAGAAACGAGCAAGAAATCCACTCCCGTGAGCTCGCCTGCTTATGTTTAGATGAGTTCGACCATTGTTGTCGATCATGAGAGATCCAAACGAAACCCTCGAAGTAGTTTTAGTAGATTCTATCAATCCTTCTAGTGACACTTCCTCGGGCTTATAATGAGACCTTGACATGTGACTTGCCCCCAATCCGAAGTCATCAAAGCTATGCGAGAGGGAAATTTGAAATGAAAGAGGAAGAAAGAAGGAGAAGATGAAGATTTCTCTTGAAATAATACTCAGTAGATTTCATTGAATGATTGTGTAAGTAATTGGTTCATGTGGTATCGTTGGCCCACTAGAGGTATCCCACCTCCGTGTGCATTCGCGGCATTCCCCTATGCGGGAGGAGCTTGCGACTGCATGGCACGGGACTGCGAACAATCCAATCAACCTCTGCCTAAAAGTCATCCAACTTCACATTGGCGGAAGAGGGCTTTCAGGGTCTTCGGCAGCCGCAATTATAGCCGTCTTGGGAAAGTTTAACGATGGCTGGACCTGATGAACCTCGCAGGAGGGTGGTGTTGCATATAGAGACCACAGAGCCCCTCATTGGCCAATATCGATCAGGGGAACAATGGCTTGCTGTATAACATATCGAATGCAACCAAAATTGCCGCGCAGGCTGGTTGCTTAATTAGAGGACTGTAGGATGTCGCATTGTGAATCTTAGATGCCGAATTAAGATACCTCGGCGTCGGCGCTATGCGCGTCTGGATGCACGAATGGATGGATGGATGCACTATCGCATTGAAAGCCGGGGATGGAAAAGGTGAATCTGCAATAGAAGAGGTCAATATTGTAGTTTTCAAGTCCATCCAAGTTGCGATGCATATAAGTCATGCGCCGAACCAGCAGTTGGCACCTCCGTCTCGTTGAAAGCTCTCCCGTGCAGCGCAGCCTATTCGACTTTACAACTTACGAGTTAGCAGTCAATATGAAGCCGACAACTCTGTTCGCCTCGTTTAATGCTTTCGCATTGGTGCACGGATTGCCAGAGTATGTGAAGCGCGACGATAACCAGACATGGGTTCCTGGGGAATGGATAGCGCCCGGTCCTGATGATTGTAAGTCTGACCAAAAGACACTTACAGAAAATGGAGGGCGACACTCACCCGTAAACTTCAATAGCCCGAGGTCCATGCCCTGGTCTAAACACATTGGCCAACCATGGATACCTGCCTCGCGATGGCAGAAAGATCACCCTCGAGATCCTAAAGGACGCCATGCTCGATGGGTTCAATATCGCAAACAGCGATGCCGAGGGGCTCTTCCCTCAGGCTATCAGGACTAGTCCCGATTACCCGAACACAGACTCATTCGATCTCGATAACCTCGGTCGCCACGATATTCTAGAGCATGATATCAGTCTCAGGTATGTCGAGTATCCATATCTTCTCGGTTTCGCAGCCAAGCGCTAACACTGAGCCCTCAGTCGTTCTGATGCCTACTGGGCCAGCCCAGACCCATTCAACGAAACAGTCTGGGCCCAGACGACGACATATTTCACCACTGATTTCATCACCATCCAACAGCTGGCAGACGCGAGGATGGGCCGTTTGGCCACATCTCAGGCCACCAACCCGAACTTTACGTTCTCTGGGCTCGCCGATGGCTTCAGCTGGGGAGAGTGCGCTTCTTTCTTCGAGATCATGGCCGATGGTACCACGGGCACTGTCAACAAGACGTTTATTGATTACTGGTTCCGTATGTTTGCCCCTTTGTACAAGATAGTCAAGCAGCGTCAACCCTCGGGCAACCCAAGCTGACGATGATGATGATATAGGCAATGAACGATTCCCCACAGAGATTGGTTGGTCGAGACGCCCAACGACCATGCCGTCCTCTGAACGTGAGTATTACACGAGGTTGTTGATGGAGGCCGGTGGTGTCTTGTAATTGGAGAATGGTGGTCCTTCAGGGCAGCTCCACTATCATGAATGACCTTGGTCATATGACAATGACAAGGCTCTTGTCGTGAATTGTTGCTCCTGATAACCATAGCTTCTAGCCATTACAAATAAAGGTGAATCATCCTCAAAGTGCAACAGCTACACCTAAAGTAGACCCCCACGCTATCTCGCAATGATTGCTCCTGTGGAAGAAGTGTATCGGTTGGCTTTACGCCAAAGTCTTGGCAAAGTAAAAGTATGACCAGATCTATCCTTTTTGGTCTTACGTACTTTTGGGCTGATCTGCCGCGTAACCCCAGAGAATGACCCTACGATAGGTTCTCCAAAAAGTATGCTAAATCTAAGATTATGATTTTGAAAAAACCGTCATGGGATCTTGGAAGCTGAACACCTGCCGCGGCGCAGTTGTCTATCCCGTAGGCTATCTTCGAGGCGTCCATCATAATCAAGTAGTGATTGACTAGTCGTGGCCGTTGCCCCCGTCTGACCATATCAATTGTTATCGAACTGTGAAAGCTGAATTGAAGTGCACTGAAATCTGCGAGTTGGGGTTTGAGGTTTTCAGCTTGACACTATGCACACATCGACCGCATACACGGTCAGACGAGTACAGCGCCAAGGCAAGGAAGCTGCATCTTGACCGACCCAAGTCAGTATGTTTGCTTCATGACCAGGCTCGAGGTTGCTCAGGGTGAAGAAAGTTTTTTCTTTTTTTCGCGGCCGTTGGATGAGTAAGACTCGAAGGCAAGGCTCAGCCCTAGCCTTGTCTAGAGATCGTCTCATGTCTGAGTATCTGTGTGCAGAGAACACGGATCCTGCAGCTCGGCACAGTTCCGTAGAGTGTGTCCCCATTCTTGCGTCCAATCTGCGACTGCATCTCGGAAGCCTTGCTGTTTGTGGCGCCTATGTCCGTGGAAGCCGTGGAAGCGACGGGTGCATGCGATGAGCGGGAGCCTTGACCGGTCAGCCGGCACCAGGTCGCCAACAATATCTTTTCAGACGGTAGAGGAAGGTGTGCACACTATCGAGTTTCCAAAGATCAGGTGTGCCTAGAGGCTAAACGTTTCATGCCCATCGTTGAAAAGCTGGGGAAAACTCTCGGCCGTACACTTTGCAGGCATTTTCCACCAGGGATTAGCAGAGCCCGAGGCTCCTACCCTGTGACGCCGAAAGATTGGGCAGCCAGGCAGTCTGAGGGTTCATACCGAGGCTATGACACATGAGTTGGCAAGACTGCGTGCAGCGGCGAGCACCTGTCCTCGGAGTTGACTGCAAGTGCTTGCCTATGAGCAACGACGGCTAGCGTCGAGAAGCTTATTACTCATAAAATCAGCTTATGCATAGTGCGCAATGTCGCGATGACCAATTAGTCAGAGTATTTGCCAATATCATTAGTCTCGAGTGCACGACAAGCAGAAGGGAGCTATTGGTGATCCCATCCATCGCCCAAGTAGCGTCTCGAGCCTGTTGTAGTGGAGATCAAATTTAGACGCGGTAACCAATCAGCCGTCAAGGTTCGGCCTGGGTCAACACGCAGCTCCCTAACCTCGGGTGCTTCATAGGTTTCCAGCAGCGGGCAGTTTCAAGAGGTGGGGCAAAAGCAGAGGGGCCAGAAACGCTAGTAGGCAAGTGCTGCAGGTGATCGGAGGCAGCAGAAGACACCTGGAAAGCTAAGAGAGATTTGCTGGGGGCAAGTAGAAGTAGAACGGTCTCGATTTCTTGGTACACGTTTGAAATCGCAGTGTCGGCGTTGATCGCCAAGACACTTTGACGTTACCCCAGATTCAGGGGACCTGAAAAAGCTTAGGGGTCCCCACCCGCTAGCCCCACCTGGGGAACCTATACTCGAAATAGTTGGATTGATCTTCGACCCCTTGACCCCTCGACGGTTCTGAGACGATGCAAACTCTGGCGGCAGCTAGAAACGGTAATGGCAGTCTTCCAGCATGGGTTTCCAGGTGGAATTGGCAGCCGACCTCTTATCCCGAGGGGGTTGAGTGGGGTTGACATTCGATAGTTGTGTCGTTCACAATTCTGCGACGCATGTCCAATGTGCCAGTCGTGCGTCATACTCGTGCGATATGCCGGCATTTGCTTCGCATGTGAGACTCCACGAATTGCCCGAAGTCATGTTCATCGCAAATCACCGCTGAGACCCGAGGCAACTGGTAGCTCCATGGTGCTCGTTGTCCAGGGGCTCTCATCGGGGCAAAGTACGTTGTATGGGAGGGACCAGGTGAGGGATGCGTCGCGTTATCGCGAATGGAATCCGTAATTCGGGAAAACATACCGTTGAACGAGATAAAGCTTGACAAGAAATGCCTATCTCTGGTAATTCTGTGTTGCGCGCAATTAGTGACCCTGCTTGTAAGTCGTACAGACCGGTGGCGAATGGTGTTGCTCTGTCCGTCGACACCAACCCTCTCATACCTCCTAACTCCTGCTACGCGAGTAGTGTACTGTATGAAAGCAAGACAGGACACCAACTCCATCGCATGACTCACTCTGGAGACTGCTAAGCAGTTCCGACGGTTAATGCCCACGGATAAAACAATGACGTCTACACTGGCCTTAACACATCCTAATCAGTCGTTGGCAAACGAAAGCGGCTTGGGAGCTCCGAAAGAAGGAGAAGAGAAAAGACCCTATGCTCCGTCCCTCCTATGCAGCAATCTAGTTGGTGGCTGTCTGTCGCATCACTGCATTGCACAAGCGAGACCCGATCTCCCCTCATTGCCCTCACAGACAGTGGGGCATACACACCAATTGGGAACCTAAACACGATCTCATAGGTCAAGCGCAGACGCAAGGCGGTTGAAAATATATTAAAAATGCTGGGGCTTAGGTCGCATTGATTTTGGCTCCAACATGCACGTCAATGTCGATTCAATCTTGAGCCGCCTCGGATCAGTGATACCTCAAATGACCGGGCCGACTGATTCTCTACAACCTGGCTTGCTGGATGTCTCGAGAGTGATGTCAAACGGTCGGCGGTGTTTCGCTTCTGCAGCTTTGTCTCCAAGTGGTTAGAATGGCAAGAACGCTGCGTAATCTATTTGTTGGTTGCTCCTTGAAGTGGCCGGCAATAATGTTCTTGACGAGGTGAGCCCTTGCGATGTGGCATTCTTGGTTGTCCTTGGAACTCACCTGTTGTACGTGAGATTCTTGTTTTGAGCTTGAATTCTGCTAGTGGCTTGAGATCCTGATGCTCTCTCACTAGGCAGATCCGAGGGAATGGAACTCGAATTTTCATCTCGCTTACATATATGCCCTCATGCTAGTCTGCGCCGCCAGCCGCCGCGCGTAATTGCGCAATGCTACGTTAGCCCGTACCTAGGACAAGAAGTGTGTTGCGCATCAAAAAAGTGATCGGAATGGGGTGCACTTGGGTTCTAGTCATCTTTCATTTCAAAAAGCTTTTGTAAGCAACTCCTATAATGGGTATCTCCTTCAAGACTAAACTAAACCCCAACCGCGTGCGCCTATTCTTTTTTGACCTCCGGCCCGGACCCAAGCCATGACAGTGACAGGCTAATAAGAACAGAAGATATAAGTGCATGACTAACAATATTCCGCGTGTAGTTGAAGTAGCCTCCGTGGACTTGTTGTGATTAGAGTAAATTATTATACAACTTGATTGAAATTCTGGTACGATGTCGACTAGACGGAGCTACTACATCCGTTGCTTAGGCTCATCGTTGGAGTTTGGTCTTGTGTCGATAGCCAGCTCCGTCATGCTCTCCGTCTCGTAGGTCTGCTTCGGCCTGCGGCTTGATATTTTGAAGCCCGAGTTCCTCCCGTGGAATTCACCTGGATGATTCGCTGTCGTATGCTCCAGGCTTTTTGAGCGGTCCCTTAATTCCGCAAAAAAGTATTTGCAAGCGGACCAGGACGTAGATATGTAGATCACGGCGTTCCAAAACCCCTGCAGTGGCAGGACAATGGCGCTCATAAATTCTAGTGGAACCGAAACCTCGCCCGGGTGGACCACACTGTACACTCGATTGGCAGATGAAGGAAGCCATGTGATGAGAATGGCCGTAAAGAAAAGGATAGCGCATCGTGCGTAAGACCACGCAGCGTTGTTAGCCTCGAAAGCCGCTCTACGTCGGATGCCCACGGGCCGAGCTGTAGAAGCTTCCTTGATCTGCATACTGTTTTGAGTGGGAGGATTAAACTCGGGTCGCGAGTTGCGTTCGGGTCGCACCTCTGACGAAATCGTAACCGAATATGCAGCGCTCCGTTGAGATGTTTGAGCGGCTGTTGAATTTTCTGCGGTGGGACCGAGTGTAGCCATATCGATATCTTCACTACCGGTATTTATATCCTCCGTAGTGACCATGACCTCAGTCGTCTTGTGAGAGAATGGGTCGTCCATGGTGAGCGGGTCAGGGTCGTAACTACTGCTGAAATGTCGAAGCTGTCTGCGCTTGTTGTAGATATCCCGCCCTGCTCGGAGGTATATAGCAAAAGTAAGTACGATGACGACCCTAAGATACCGTTGGTAAGCTGATGAGATAAATATCTAGATGGGCAGCCAACTCACCAGACCGGACCGTAAAAGGCGGCGATGCGGAAGACATCCCACTCCGAGGCCAGCCAGCACCAAAGCACTGCATCGCCGTACATTCGCCCCCGATGGTCGGAGATGAAGATGAAAGCAAGAGCAGGAATGAATGGAAGTCCATAACAAAATAAGAAGTACCATACTTCCATTCGGCGCAGCCTCTCTGCGTCGAACTTATGGTAAAAGGTCAGGTATACATTGACAGCCATGGCCAAGGTCCAGAGTGCGTCCGCCGGCATAAACCTATCTCACGAGTCAGTTTCTCGACACAAGATTGGGGAATCTTCCGAGTTTTCTCACATCTGGACGAGGAAGGCTTGAAACTGGCATCCTACTGAGTTGCGCAGGTAAATAAATTCCCTAGCAATGAGGGTTGCAACATTGGTCATCATGTTACCAAACGACGCATAGAACACCAGCCGATTGATGGGCTTATGAAAAGCCTTGGAGATAGAGAATGTGAAGATGATGAAAATGCAGCCCAAGATTGACAGTACCGACCCGGCGCGCTCGACAGAAGATATGGCGGACTCCTGGTGTATGTCCAGCGTGCCAGTACTGCTTTCAATTGTAGACATCTTGGCTGCGGCGGTCTTCTCTTTCCGTTCCGAGGGTCAAGAACCAGTGAATATCCTGGGTCGGAAACTGTCGAACCATAGGCAGTGAATAAGCCACCTTATCTGGCGTATTGCGATGTATCACACCACAGTTTTGAGCGTCATTCAGAGATGGCCAACATAAATTCGAGAATTCTCCTGCAGTAGCTGGACAGAGATGAGCCGGCTGATTTGGCTCTCGTGGCGGCAAACTCGTTGGTAGCGCGTGTAAGAGTGAACGCGAGTGACGTATTCTTTCTCGAGCTATCTGTCGCAGTTGTGAAAAGACAAATGCAAACAACAATGCAAGCTAGATAGATCCATTCAGGTCAACTTCGCTGATCATAGTTGGTACATTTCAATGCATCTTCTGTTTAGAAGCACACAGAGGTGGGGGCTACGCACTTCATATGTCCACCACAATCCGGAATGCAGATAATGCAGCCCAGTGTTGCCTTGCACCAAGGCAATCAAACTAAGAAGAAGAATGAAAGGGTCGGTATAGGATTCCCCAAAGGAAGCGCCGGACAACTAGAACAAGGTTCGAAGGGGATCTTATGTAGCTGGAATAACAAACCAACTCCTTCCAGAACCATCAATATTCACCCTAGGGGTAGAAGACAGGGTAGTCTGGGAGAGATGGGAAGTATGTAGAAGAAGTGTTTTGACCCCGGAAAAGCCATTGAGATGGCAGAGTGCACAAACAGGAAAAGCGTTCATGGGTGGCATGGGGTATGAACAGGGGGCCCATAGTCCCGGGTGAGCAGCCAAATTTCCAGCGTGTGTGTGCTGACCGCTGCCAGGCCGTGCATGTCAGCGTGGCTATGGGGGGATACAATTGTGAGAGACAAGACGTTGTACCTTCGGTCCAGAAGGAGTACATTTCCGCTCGGACGCCAAGAGACTGGGAGCGCCAACGCGGGGAACCAGACGAAGTTGAGAGAATGCCCATGTTCGCCAGCTAGACAGGGGGTGCCGAAGCCATTGACAGGGGGGACGACAAGCTACCCCGGCTTGGTATTTTGAGAAAGTTACAAACCCTTGTTGGCAGCGTAGATTGGCCGAGTGCTGGAGCGCACCATCTACCTAACAGGCACAAGCCCGATTGCCAAGAACTGCCCGAGAGCACCACTGGTGATCGTTAGGGCCAGCATCTCGAGTCATGACTGACCGTGAGATAGAGGCAGGCGACGCTCGGGAGATGAGCACGAACTGTCAGGCACTCTAGACCGACATGTCAAGACGCCGATGACGAAGCAGACTAACCACTGTCTTCATAACTGTAGGGCACGCTGCATGATAATACTACATTAGGGACGGAGACGGATAGGAGATTCGGCAGTCCGAGCTAGCTGCGGTCGCATCGGGCGCTCACAGTGGCAGCACAGGTTGACATGAGCAGTGAACGGCAGCGATCTACGTACGGTGCGACATGTTTCTCATGAAATGCAGATCAAAGTGCCAGAAATCGGCATTCAAGAACCTACCTACGTGAGGAATTGGGACCTGACTGCCGCCGCTTGACCAATTCTAGCCTTACGGTAAGCCTAACGGTTTGACAGTTGACAGCTAGCGGGAAACGAAAAGTACGCTGGCCAGATTCCTGCTCGTTTTAAGGAGGGGATACCGAGGTCCATTAAACGGCGACGCTACTCGACATACCTCAACGACCATTGGGCTCTCTGTATCAAGCTTTAGTCCAAACCTTCACAGCTTCAGCCTCCCACACAAGCCTTTTCGATCCCAGTACTTCCCGTCGCGTGCAATTTACCGATTACCATTTTACCTGCCTGGTGCACAACCTATCGAAAATAAGAGTGGTAGATGACCAACGAGTCGAAAGGAGCTTGTGTTCAATAGTCCTCTTTTGAGGTATATGTGTATTTCGGCAACCACTGATCAACAGTAAGATCCAAAGAAAACACTAATGTACCAGGTACGTATTCAAGCCCCTTTCTGCCTATCAGCTGGTGGGTCTTTGATATCTCTTGCGTGCTCAATCTGGTGTATCGCTGATCGGCTCATTAACGGTCCTTGCAGCCGTCTATCATTGATTCGCAGCATCTGTTTCATACATAAGAACTAGTGCTAGTGCTACTCAGTGACATGTCAGATGTTCGACCATGCCCTTGGTGCTGATCAAGTTACCTGATGACGCTGACTGCTTCGCCGTCTTGGATCTTCGTTCTTGACGACCCGAAGCAGATGATGCAGCACAAAGCTCCACTGAATGCCGGCCGCATTTTCACAGCCTTCCCTCGAGTCAAGTTCCCGCGTCTGTGTCCCGCTAGCCGGCTGCAAGCAGCAGGAACAAAATAGTCACCATAGTTGGAGCAGAAAAATGTCTATGACTTGACCTACGACAAGGAACATCATGGTGGATCTAAGGCATTCCCCGGAAGCCCGCTGGGATTGCAGCCGTGAAAATACCCTCGGACGCTTTCGCGATGGAGGTATACTCCGGCATTACGGGAGGTACGCGATTCCTGCCTATCGTATCCTCGACAAGTCACACGTGAAAGAATCTCGTCTCATTACATCCACGGCTTGCCAAGGTGTTACGGCATCACCTCCAAACCCCGCCGCTGTCCAACAGGTAACTGACTAGCAAACTCACTTTCGCGTCGGGAGGCAACGTAGGTCAAACTCCACCGCGACGTTCGCTTACTTTACCAAGCTCTCAGCAGCCCGTGGCAGGTGGTTAATTATTAATTTTTTTTTTTGCTGGCGTCAATGCGCTGCATGAACAGAGGCCCAATCCACCAGAATCTCTGGTAGCAAAATCCTTTGACCGGAGGAGACTTGACTAGATCTGAAAACGCGCTTGGGCGGCCGTTTAATCCTAAAACTCCCTCGTCGGTGCCTTGCCTACAAATCCTCACGCTGGCCTGGTGGACTAGAGTGATGGCGGACCAATAACGAGCTAGATCCGACGGTCATGGAACGTTGGGGCGATATGAGCAAATGCGTAGGGTAAAACACGCGCCAGGATTGACATGATAATGATAACTTTCACTTCGCTTGAGAACTAGAATATCACCCATATCCTTGTCATTAAATGTTTCGCTGGCCATCAGGTGATAATGTTACGCCTGACATGTAGGAAACACGTTCCAAACATTCCTGTGGCGAAGATCTCGGATAGAAATAATCACACCATCTTCTAAAATAGTATATACCGGCAGACAAGATCCAAGAGTATAACAAAACGGAGCGGGCTGATAGGTCTTATCTCTCACTTTTCTGACATACGGGTCCGATATCTTTGATTCCGCGGATGTGGTCGGTCATTTATTTGGTAGTCTGATATGCTTGTTATTCTTTTACACTTGACCAATGTTGATATGGTGTTGACGTTCCCATGATGGCCTTTAGGAAGGATTTAAAGCTTACATCATGGTAAAATTACTCAATTATCTAATCATCGTTGTTGATATTTCCTAGACACTTTACTGAGTCGTCATCTCATGGGATGTAGCTACTAAATCAATACAATGAAATGCTTCAAGGAAAAAGCCTGTTGAGCGCAGTTTCTTCATGTGTATTATCCCCCTCACGTTCGAGTAAATTCAAGCCCCAGATCGCAATTGTTTGACCTGGTTGTTAATGTGTTCTTGTGGCCGTGGCCAATTCCGATGCTGGCCCTAGGTGCAGCCTGTTGCCCTTTGTCAATGATCACGAGCATTGCCTGCTCAGCACATGACACGACAAAGCAGTCTCGGCTGTGAGAATCGTGATTCAAAACCCACGACTAGCAACTGTGAGATAAAGACTGCAGAAACTCCGCGACATCATTGTGTGGAGCAGGCCACCATTGGTCGGGTTTCCCACATGCGTCCCGGTAGTATATCGTTAAGACAATTACAAATATATCACGCTTAATCACAAGGTGTTTTGGATAATGAAACATGCTTTATATCCTAAAGTGTACAATAAACTCACATACTGGCAGACATCTCTCTACATGACTCGAGTTGATTTTCAACTGTATCAATATGCTACTTCGCAATTCCTTCAGTCTGATAGCTCTCAGTCAATCGTAAACCACGACGCCCGAAGCACTTGGATCATTGTCTTACGCCCTATAGGTCTCGAAAGAGCTAGGCTCCAGTTTTTGAAGTGAATCATGGAATGTAAGAAATCAATACACTATGGAATGGAAAAGAGGCTGAAAGCCTTCCATTATCACATCTTGTGCCCGGGGGGTTGTATAATAAGACCATCTCAAACTTCACATTGCATATTGTACAAAATACTGCCAAGCTTCCAGAATGTTGACTTGCTCCTCACCTACTTCATCTCATGATACTGTGAGACATCTCATAGACGCTCTTCTTGAAAACACCAGGGGGAACAGCAATAGAAACCAAGCCAGTCATCCATCCCTTGAATCTCGAGTTGTCCATCAAGTCGGCTTTGCTCTTGAAGGAACGTAGCCGACATCACATCAGTATCCAATCCTGTGATGCCTCGAAACAGGCCCAATAACAGAGCTAGAGGCCAAGGTCGCGGCCGTGGAGGCGTCAACAACGCCAGTAGCAACAGGACCACTCGCGGCAGTCATTCCCATGACGGGAGTGGCATAGGGAAACGCGGAAGTGGCCGATACAATAAGCATCACAAGCATCACAATCATCATCATCATCCCCACAACAACAAAGATCGACACTGGGACTGGCAGCACGATCACTACCACGGCGACGCAGATTCGTCCGCATCAAGTTCGGACACCGATTCATCAGACTTGGACTTTGTCGATCCCTCCAAATTCCCACCAGCCGAAAGCAACGTCTTCTCCATTCTGCTCAATGCATCGAAGGGGAAGGGGAAGGGGAAAGGGAAGCCTCCGCCATGCATCCGGCCAGACTGCAAACGAGCCAAGAGGGATCTAGAGTGGATACGAAGAAAGGACAGACGTCTACGCAGGGCGCTGAGACGCTGGCTCGAATATATGGGGTCAGACTTGGTCGAGTTCCTCTTGGATGGCGATGAGCACATGTACGGCTACGACAGTGATGACAGCGAGACCATGGACTGGACCCCGGAGCCCACCGTGCAACTGATCGTGAGGGGACCGCCCAGCCCGGAACCGCCAAGCCCGTCGAAGGCTGGTTTCGGGAGCCCTTGGGAGACCTCGCCTCCACAACCTCCCCAGCAGCAGCAACAACAAGCGCCACCTACCTCGGCTTGGGGACCCAACCCTGGCTTTGACGATCAAGGCCAATGCCAGTCTCAAGGGCAGTGTCAGACTCACCCACACGCCGGTTCGTACAACCCCTTCAGCCCAATGCTTGGTCCTGTTGTCACGGGAAAAAAGGTCTCGTGGCTTGACGAGTAGCAGTACAACTTGTTAGTCTTGCAAAGCCATCACAAGCTCAGCTATTCAAAGACTGTTGTCATGCTCAAACGAATTCTCTAATTTTGGGTCTTACAGGTTTCGGAATTGTTGACTATATTCTTTAAAAGACATCATTGGGATGACGAGAATAGGGATATACCTGACAAGAGTATTTTGCAGTGGTCAGTAAAATCCGCGACACAGATTGGCAACATGATCGGCGGCTACTTGAGCATTATGCACAGAGCAGCGCAACCTACCAGAAGAGATATGGAACGTGCTTGGCGAGATATCGTTTTGTTGTAGCATGACGTAGTGTTTCTATGTTCTCCGTTTTTAGGCAAGGGAAGTAGCTGAAAAGACCACAGAAAGACATTGAGAACGTACGGGGCGTCATCAAGTAGAAGTCTCAAAATCTCGTGGTCTTCTGGCCCACCTGGTTTCGAGTAGCATTATCGACCCCGTGATGTTTGTTTGCCCTCATGGCTCACATAATCATTTCCAATTTCTCATAACCACATCAACTGTTCCTTCAGAACGCCACATACTGCCAAGACAGTAGAGTTATTGCTTGCCCCTTCCAATTTACAGGAAACTAAAATGCAACGGCTTTCTTGCAGATCGATAAGCGTATGACAAGTGCTGCAGGTAACAAGTCATGTAAGTGTCGCTTCAGTTGGGTACTGGATAATCGCCAAATCTCCACTGCTATGTTCTGAACTCGGGTGATGATTACGCGGATCCATGAGGGCATTCACGATATGTAAGTACCAGGGTGGGTAGGTGGTATCAGCCTTATTTTTCTACGCCTTGCCGATGAGAAAATGCATAAAAACTTAGCAAAAGCATGACCTGTTTCCCCAACGCCATTTTCGCCAATGCCTGAGAATATAGGCGCCACCAACAAAACCCTTATGGAGTATTCACACATTAGAGACTTAAACAGCGCGTCATTGTTCCAATCTTCCTCGTTGAGTTGAAATCTATTTCGCCTCCTGATATTGTCCGATAACGATACAGTGATCTCTGCATAGAGGTTAGTAGAGTTACAGCGTGGTTTCGCAACCGAGAAAGGGACTAACCTCTCGTAGGGTTCTAGGGTAAGCTGCTCTTGCGGCTTGATGCGCTCTGCCCTAAGCTTCTGGACTTCTTGCGCAAACACAGCCTCGGCAGGCGCTGTGCTGTCGATACAGTTGGCCTTGATGGAGATGACGACACCACCGCCAACCTTGAGGAACATGTGGGCATTGAGCGCGACGATACGGGCTTGGTCGGGTTGGGCCACATCGGCGAAGATACAGTCAACCATGGGCACAAGCATTCTGTATCGGAGGGGGTGACGGGCGTCCTCGACAATCGGGATAACGTTGGTACGGTTTTGAGCCATGTTGACCAAATCACGACCAGATCGGTGGGAGAATTCGACGGCATAGACGTTGCCGGTAGGGCCGACTAAATCGGCGACGTGGCTCACAGATGTACCAGAAGCGGCGCCAAGGTAGAGTACCTGAGAAGTACCGTTGTCAGCGTGGCTGTTGCAGAGCAAAAGCTGAAAGATAAAAATGGAGTAACTTACTTTCTTTCCTGGACCCATGTCTGACGAGAGGGAAAAGATGTCATGTTAGCTTTTTGTTCTTATCGTGGATGAAATGACGTTCTCGTTGGACTGAATCCAAACGATCTTGGCTCGATACTTCGATCGTACCGAAACAAAGTACCAAAACAGAAATGCTCTGAATAGAGAAAAAGAAGTTCGCGCATGCTGTACTTACAAATCTTTTCGATACCACCAATAATACCAGCGGCCAACTTGCTTCGGAAAGGGTTCCACACGCGGTACTCAACCTTGGTAGAGACGGGAGCTCCATCCTCACCCTTCTCGGAGTTCTCGACCGTGATGCGCTTCTCTCCGTAGACCTTTGCAAGATGTTAGTTGTCTATGTAAAAGCGAACAATGCGCATGGTTCAACTGACCTCGAGGCCAGGGGCCACGCTGCGAGTGAGCAACTAGTACAAGGTTAGTGGATTTCCTCCATGACAGAAGACTTGCGACTTGCGTGATCTTCCTTTCCTCTTGAGACAAAAACACCTTCGTGACGGTGAGGCTCCTGCATTCAGTTTGGTAAGTTACTGGCATACGAGCATCTGTAGTCCCTTGGACTTACGACCACGACCTTGGCTCCTCCTCGAGCACCTCCTCTGGGACCTCCCCTACCACCTCGAGGGGCTCCTCGTCCACCGCGAGGTCCTCCACGACCACCACGGTCGCCGCCACCACGACCACCGCGGAAGCCTCCACCAGCACCACCGCGGCCTCTGAAGGAACCTCCTCCGCGGCCACCACGATCGCCGCCACCACGTCCGCCGCGGAAACCTCCGCCACGACCTCCTCTAGGCTCGAAACCCATTTTTTCTGTTTGTAAAGATGAGCGGTAGGTGATATCGAATCGACAGGATGTAGGACTGAAGAGTCGCGATCGATTGGTGGGGCAATTGGTGAAAATACCGGATAACTTGGGTTCGCCGCAAATCTTCAGACAGCACCTTTCAGAGCTTGACGAAAAAAAAGTTTCTGAGAGCTAGTATTCGGCCGATAAGATAATCCGTAGTGGGGGTTGCGATAAGATAGAATCCACCGCCTGGCCCAATCACAGCGGGGCCGCAGGCGGCTGCCAATTCTCAAAAGTTCGTAGGGTTGGTACTTCCGCCTCGGTTAAACCACGGCCACCAAAATTTCACCGGGGAAAACTTCAATTCAGTGTTTGGCATCGCTCCGTCAATTGCCTTCAACCTAGACCCGAACAATTTCGACGACCACCCTCGACACCATCTCTTACTAACACAACAGCAAAGATGGTATGTGCATCTCGATTTCTACGATTTCCTGGCAAGAGGAGGGTTGGGATTTGCGCAGGCTGGCTGCATGCCAATCCGTTCAGTTCCGAAGGGAATACTTGAGAAGAAGAGGAAAAAAAGGCAACACCACAATTTGACGATGGGGAGGGCTGACGATGGCTTCACCTACAGGTTCGATACGCCGCCACAGAGATCGCACCCGCGAAGTCGGCCCGCGCCCGCGGTGCCTACCTCCGTGTCTCTTTCAAGAACACCCGCGAGACTGCCCAGGCCATCAACGGCTGGAAGTTGACCCGTGCTGTCACGTTCCTCGAGAACGTCCAGACCAAGACTGAGGCTGTCCCCATGCGCCGATATGCTGGCTCCACCGGCCGAACTGCCCAAGGTACGACGTTGAAACTTTTTTTGTTCGGGGTTTGCCAGTCAGGAAAAGGAAACATCGCGGGGCAATTATGAGGGGGATCAATGGGGACAACACTTAGAGGACAGAATTGCTGACGGTGTATCTCACATTTAGGCAAGCAATTCGGTGTCTCCCGCGCCCGATGGCCCGTCAAGTCTGCCGAGTTCCTGCTCGGTCTCCTGAAGAACGCCGAGTCCAACGCTGATGCCAAGGGTCTCGATACCTCCAACCTCATCGTCAAGCACATCCAGGTCAACCAGGCACCCAAGCAGCGCAGACGTACTTACCGTGCCCACGGTCGTGTATGTATTGTCCGTTTTCCCTGAGCTGCAACTCAGTACTGATAGACCACCAGATCAACCCCTACATGTCGAACCCCTGCCATATCGAGCTGATCCTGACCGAGGGTGAGGAAGTTATCCAGAAGTCGGACTCTACTGTTGCCCGGGAGAACGCTCACCTGAGCTCGAGACAGCGTGGTGCTCTCCGCCGCAAGGCTATCACCGCCGCATAAATGTGGTGGTAGATAAGGTGATGGTTACATGGTCAAGGTCTCGTTTGAGGGTTGTATTGCTTTCACGGCTGGTGTCAAGGCGGTCAATCGTAAAGCATGGGTTTGGTTCAGGCATTGCGATTTGCGAAAATGGTATATCGCAAATTTCCCCAAAATAAAAGAGAACTTCTGAACATCTACGGATGAGGGTACGATTAAGGGCATTTGCATTATGTGATGAGTCTCACGACAGCTAATCAAGACGATGGTCCCATTTATCGATGTTTCTTCCCGCCTGTGTTAACCGACAGCGAATTTTCATCAAAAGAAGTTCCCGTTCTATTTTTGATGACACTAATATTTAGCACGGGTGGACGGACTGCTTCAAGGACCAAACGATCCCCACGGTTTCAAGTAGCTGTAACCAAATGTCGCAGAACTGCTTGCGGATACAGGCTCATTGACTTAAATTTGGATATAGCTACATCTCAGATAATTGTCAGAACCAGATGTGTTCGGCGAAACCATTGTTTGACACATGCTGGTTGCTTGGGACGACATCATCAATATATCGGCCGTTCATTCCGATTACAGAAGTTTTGGTCTGTCAGCGATTCCGAACAAATTACAATCGCCATGGTCTTGGGCTATTCGCTCATATTTTTCGTAAGGTCTTTCATGAACGCTTCCCAGGTCTTACTGTGATCTCTTCTTATGAGAAAGATGTTTACAGAAAACAAAAAACACTCTCTGTTTAGGACTGTTGAGAGGACGGCCACCAACATACATCTTGAGATGCAACCGTTCTGAATTATGCTACTACCACGTATTAACAGTCTAGCCCAGCACCTACTGCGTACGACTGTAGCAACTAAAACCCTTTGGATATCTTTTACACTGAGAAATCCGTTCCAATTCGCGGGATTCATCCTCGCTTTTGCAACGGGATAATTTAACGAAGTTCTTCTCCCAATTGGTTATATTATTCTATCGATATATAATATATACGCCTCGACCTGTCTTCTCGGTATACTTGGACAATCCTGATCTATATTGAATATACCAGCAACTTCGTAACCAGAAAGACAAAGTTTTAAGATTTCCGTGGGCCATTTCTGGTGGTTCAAAGCGTGTTTTCAAGCAAGCCCATCGGCCTTTACTCCATAGTCGTGATAAACTCAAAGATCATCCAGACGGGCAGTAGTAGCATTGAACAATCATTACAGAAAACAGAAATAGCGTCCTATCTTAAGGGTATTAACTTGTTTCGTTTTGCAAATTTCGCTGTCTTGTGCTACCTGCACGTAAATTTCGCCACGAGAAAAAGGGGCGGCTGGCCGACTTTATGGTCAAGTCCTTCTGGATTGCTGAACTTTCGCGTCAGTAGCCAGCTCAGGGGTTTGGATGGTTCATCGTATACACAGCAGCCTGAGTCTGGCCCTCAGTCGTCCTCTCGTGCCGCGTTGCACGTAAGGGAAGACTTACAACGCTTACAGAAGACACTATAGAAGACGTCGGAATTGCACCAGGTGCATACTGGAACGGGATCCTCGAGTCCGAACTCTCGACGCTCGTGGAAAGCAAAGTACCTGAACCTCAATACCAACCCGATGAGACGCTGATTACTGTATTCAACTCAAAACACGGCGTTGCTCCTTTCCGCACACGATCCAATAAGCTTTCAATCGATTGGGCGATCATGGAAAGCAAGCTGAGATCCTGGAGTAATCAAGGCAACGATCTCAAAGTCACTGTCTTGTTTATATTTAAGGAGGTCCAGGCAATAAACAAGGACGGCAAGATAGGGCATAGAGTTACAAAGAAACACACTGCCGCTTTAAACAAGCTCACTGCTCAGCAAGAGGCATCTGGCTTGCCAGCTGTATGGAAGGACATCTACCGGCTTATGGAGTGCTCTAGCGCTGCATGTACGGACCGAGAATTCTCTTGCTGGCGCAATAACGAGAAGCACTATAAACTTGACCGTGATATCATGGACCGGCTTGTCGATTGTGCTGAGCAAGGTCACAAGCTGAAAACACATGCCGATGTACCTGAAGGAATTCGTGAGGTACTTTATATACGTAAGGACGAAGAAAAGACGCGTAGGCTGCGAAAGCGTAAGGCCTCTGATCCATTACCTGTCACTGTTCGCATTTCCTGCCGTGGGCATAGCGATGACGCCTCTGCAGATTCTGCTGGCGAGAGCCAACTACTACAGCTTGACTTTCCACTGCCAGAAGATAAGGCGCCAGTACACTAGAGCCGTGGCTTAGCGCCGAGGTCACCAACCACAATTGGTAGGAGGCTTCTCAGCTAGCAGGTCAGGTTACACTGGGCGAGAGTCACGATCTCCACCGGCTCTCCACTCGCCAGAAAGCTAGTAAAGACATGTTGGTTTAGAACGGAGTCATGGAAGGCGTTGTTGCCAGGTTCGTAAGCTGGATCCCCAAATGGGTAGATAATATTCATAAAGATTGAAGCTAGCATGCCTTTCCATGCCAAATCACATCGTTTCTTCAGGAGGTTGCTCAACGTAAAGCCCAGCGTTCCGAAAATGGCCCTCTGCACTGCTCTGTCGACTGCCCACAGCCTTGACACTCGACTTCACATGACTCTCAAATTCCTTCTGAATGAGACTACTGTGGCTGTTGCGCTCTGACTTCATGTATGTCTTGACCTGGCCGAAAAACTCTTCGATTGGACTAGTGCGTGGAGTGTATGGTGCGATGAAGCCCGACTTCATGCCTGCATCTTTACACATCTGCTGGACCCTTTCTGAATAGTGAAAACCAACATTGTCCATAACAAGTACGGTTTCAGGTTCCGGCTATTTACCACAATGATGGAGTAATTGATCACTAAAGTCTTCGAACAGAGCCTTGTCCACCGATCCGAAGAAGAAGCGGGACAGCTTCACGCCAGTTTGTGTGTACGCTGGAAGCATTGATAGTCTACTATCGCGTTGGAATTTGGCCTTCGTACCGAAGTGACGCCCGTTGGAGCCCATCCATTTCGTCGAAACACGCAAGGTTTATCGAAGCCAGACTCGTCAATAAACACCAGACGGTATGACCGGCAATCCAGCATCTTGAGTCTATACTGATAGAAATGCCGCAGCTCCGGCTTCTGTTGTTGCGGCCCGAGTAATACTGGTAACATATACATCCTCTTCAAACTTCTCGCTAATGAAATCGACCATCTCACGCCGGTTCATATCAGATTCTATTCCAAGTTGATGGCAAAGTGCCATTTGCATTGTATGGGGTTATCTTAGGGTCGGGGCCGGGACGGTTCGCAGAATGACGGGTTATACTTGATGTGGAGCCGATGATGTGGGTCTGGTGAACGGGCCCCATGGTCCGCCATGATTTCATACCCAAGCATGAACGATCCATAGCTTAAATTGATCTTTCGACCGAGCCAAACTCTGTTTTAACGACATTCGTTCGATATTTCGATGCTATAAAGCGTACCGCCTAAATTCATACTATGCCAGCAAAAATAATTGTTCAATCTCAAACACCAGCATTGCACTTCCGTCTGGCACAGCAGCGATCATGGTATTATATCAATCGGACGGCCGGGCTTTACATGGCCTCACGGGGTTGTTCATGGCAGCAATGTTACATAAGCTCACCCGGCTGACGGATACACTATGAAGTGTCGTTCTCATTGTTCTTAGCCACGTCTGAGCAATATTGGCATTCAGCTGGCAGCGCTCGTAGTCATGAATAAGGTGGCGACCTAGTTACGCGGTTTCCAAGCAGTCCTCGCAGCCAGTGAAGAGAGCGGCCACGCTCTTACCGCCAGCGGTGCTACCGAAAATCTCCACCATGCGATATGATATATTGGCAGCCGAGAGGAAACGGGAAGAATATTGCGAGACGAGATCACGGCTGGCGTGTGTTAGAGGTGTAGGAAGGTGGCTCAGCAGATCTGATTGGCCTCGAAACGACAAGGCTGGTCTCAATCTCACCGTCGTCGAGACTTCCCCGCACCACAATACGTCAACAACAGAACATCAATCAACAACAACCTCAACGATGACAGGCGATGAAGATACGACACGTCCAACAACAAACTCCGCTGGAGTTATCAGGCCCGACGGTCACGCGAGGGTCCAGGTTGGGAACAGTTACTCGATCGTTCATAACTACCCAGATTCGAACCGCTACCTTGCCGATTCCCACCTCGCCGAAACGGACAAAGCGAAAGTGCGCACCGAATTTCTCCAACGACTCTTCACCTCGCCGTACGAGAACCGCAAGAATAGGAACCCGAAGCGAGCAAATGGCACTTGTGAATGGTTCACCGCCCATCGTCTCTTCCAAAATTGGCGAAAAGAGACCTCGGCACTCCTTTGGGTCTCTGCAGACCCGGGTTGTGGCAAATCCGTGCTGGCAAGATACCTGGTAGACGACCTATTCCCTTCCAATCCTACCAGAACGACATGCTATTTCTTTTTTAAGGACGACTTCGAGGATCAGAGAGTCTTGGAAGGCGCTGTTTGCTGTATCTTACACCAGCTCTTTACCCAGAAGCCTGCTCTGCTCTCGGACGACATCCTCGAAGACTTTAGAGAAGAAGGCGACCAGCTTTTCGCATCTTTCCCTAAACTGTGGGACATACTCATCGGGGCGACAAGAAACCACAACCACGGCGACATCATCTGCATTCTAGATGCCCTAGACGAATGCGTGGACCAGACGCGTCTTGCTAAGGCTTTGACGCAGCATTACAGCAAAGGCAAGGAAATGTCCACACTGAAGTTCCTCGTAACCAGCCGCCCATACCTTCGCATTCGGCAAGATTTCCGGAATCTTGAGGAATCTCATCCTACTATCCACCTAAGTGGAGAGAGCGAAGAAGAGATAGACAAGATTGCGCAGGAAATCGCCATCACTATCAACCAACGTATAGAGGAATCGTGCGAAAGGCTACAACTTTCCATACATGAGAAACAGATATTGCAGGCAGAGCTTGCCGCCGTCCATCACCGAACGTACCTGTGGGTCCACCTAGTCTTCCCTGTTATCGAAACAGCCGTCTTCCTCTCCAAAAGTGATTTGATTGCCAGTATCCGCAACTTGCCCCGCACAGTAGAGGAGGCATACGACAATATCCTTCGCAAGAGTCAACATCCCGTCAAGGCCAAGAAGATCCTGCACACTGTTGTTGCAGCAGTCAGACCATTGCATCTTACAGAGATGGCTGCAGTGCTTGCTTTCCAAAAGAGCCACCGATGGCATAAAGACCTCGAGCAAGATCTCGTATCACCGGAACGGCTACATGTTATGGTCCGAGAAGCCTGTGGGCTTTTTGTTGTTATCCAAGATTCGCGAGTATTTCTTCTTCACCAGACAGCGAGAGAATTCCTGATTCAAACGTCACTTGAACCATCCGAAGTTCGCTCTCCCTTCTTAAAATGGCAACACTCCCTGGACCTAAAGGAGTCACACCGTTTGCTTTCAGAGATATGCATCAGGTACCTGCTTCTCGCTGATCCTGAAGAACCGGTTGGGGCGAAAAGCTCTCTGGAATCGGAAGACCGGCGCAGTTTCGTCTTCCTAGAATATGCTGCATGCAGCTGGGCAGACCATTACCGTCACGTGCCTAACACACATGACACAGACCTGGAGCGTTTGGCCTTGCAGCTTTGCGACACAAATTCCGGCGCTTGCTCACGTTGGCTGAAAGTGTATGGGGAAAAGCGAATGCGAGAACTAGAATTTCCCCATGAACTCCCCACTTCCTTACTGATCGCGTCCTACTTTGGTTTGAACAACTTGGTCAATCTTATCCTCCGAAAGAGCAAAAAGAGTCTCGATGCGACAGGCACTTCTAACCAGCGAACCGCTTTATCATGGGCTAGTGAGAAGGGGTATTACTCGATAGTCCGGTCGCTCCTAGATCGAGTGCCGAAGCACGAGGTGATCTTAAGAGACAAACTATCATCATCATCTCCTACCATTGTAAACCGGAAAGACAAGCTCGGCAGATCACCATTATGGTATTCTGCAGCAAACGGACATCAAAGCGTTGTCCAACACCTACTCAAAAGAGGCGCGAAGGTTGATGCCAGAGACGAGAATGGCCTGCCGCCCTTATCATGGGCAACCCATCACGGCCATAATGATGTTGTAACGCTCCTACTTGAAAATGGTGCTCGACAGGACTCTAAATCTAGCCATTTAGAGACGAGGGATCGATATGGTCGGACTCCTCTTCTGAATGCTGCGAATGATGGGAACGAAGTTGTTGTGCAGCTGCTTTTAAACGGCGGTGCCAAGGTCGACGTTACCGATGAAAATGGCTGGACGGCCTTAATAGGCGCTTCAGATCAGGGCCAC